>NHNY01000037.1:79765-224199 GCA_002786065.1 Microcyclospora pomicola | reverse complement strand
CCCTAACCCTAACCCTAACCCTAACCCTAACCCTAACCCTAACCCTAACCCTAACCCTAACCCTAACCCTAACCCTAACCCTAACCCTAGCGCAAAAATGTATTAACGCCGACTTCGAAGTGCCTAGAGCTTTATGTTGCCATAGCCGAACACTGAGATCGAATATCGAACGATCTAATGCCTCGTCGCCTTCCCCAAAGTTCACCGCGTCCTATGCTTCACGCATCGCTCGCTCCTCTGTTGGATCGAATTGGTGTCTATGATTCGTTCCGCTATGTAGCAAGCGAAGGTTATAACAGATGCAACGTGCCCAATAGCTTGCGTACTTCTGATGCGTTGCTTTCTCGTAATACACACTAAATGGCTTTGTATTGGTTTCCGTAGCTTTCGGACTGTTTAACCACCCTAGAACAACATCTCCGTCCTCGACATCTCGGTGCTACGCCTTTATGCTAGCCTCGCATTGTGCGAGGATTCGGCAGACGGAGTCCTAAATGCTGCTTAGCTACGCGTCGTCGTTCGTCGGCTTTACACTCAACTGAACGACCTGGCGTAGATCATACCTAGTAAACTTATTAGCCTATCTCGTCTTTCGCATCTATGGCGTGTTGTCTACAGGCGCTAATTCTCCGCTTAGGTTATACTGCTCCTCCAGTTCCTCTTAGTCTCTTAGTTTCCCCCTTTCTAATATATTTACTACGGCCTCTTCCTAATCACCCTTATCCCCTTCTTTACTTAGCCTTTTATCGAGGACGCTGAAGTACTACCGACAGGGACCCCTAAACAATGTCTGTATCTTGCCCGGCTTCTAAAGTCGTGTAGTAGCCCTTACCTAACTGTGCTTCCCCTAACAGTATTCTTATATGCTACTTTGCTCCTTTGTAGCATATTAGCACTCCTAACAAACCTAGCCGTCGTGTATCCTAAGACCTGGGATAGGGCGAGAAATGCCGACTAGGGTTAGGATGGCCTTTAGATCTGTAAGATCTAAACTGGCGATATACGTCTCGATGAGCTAACGATCTTTAAGAGGCCAATCGATATGTTAGCGGCGAAGATGTCGTTGTACCCCTTTCGTCGACGGGACGTAGCATATCTTGTATAGGAGGCACACTACAATACGAGCATTAGCGATGTAAAGGACACGCTGCTGCAGCTTAGTAGGTAAATCGATCGTGATGTCTCTCCTATCTTTAGAAGAAAGTCGACTATGCTATACTAATAGAGTTAGTGACATTTGCTAAAAAGCGATATAATGTCTAGCGATTCTAAAACTTTGGCCGGTCGGTTAAAGTCTTTACTTACGTTGCTAAATCTATCGCGATGTTTGATTATGTAAGCCGGGGTGCGATCTTCGGATGACATAAGCCTTAGCGGTATGCGTTCTCTACTATACACTCCCTAACAACCTATCGACACACGCTAACCTTTGCTTCCTGTCCCTTACTCCCTATACAGATAGCTATAGTCTCTCGACATTATGTCAACCTTATCTGCAGCAGTGAAGCTGCTATCGACGATCTCTACTGAAGATGCTATGCATGTCCTACGAGAAGGGCCTAGAACGGACGTAGATACCGCTCTGCTACGCGAACTAGATCTGTTAGGTAACAGTAAGGCACAACGACTGCACATCATCGAGCTATTAAAGCAGCTAGCTGCGCAGACCGAGGACAGCGGGTTGCGGTCTGCGATGATATACAAATATAGTATGACGAAAGGTCTGTAGCGTACTACTGGCATTAAGGATGTACGGACGTATGTAAAGGATGAGAACACCCTCGATATGATTACTGCAAATGTCCTGTTAGGTTATAGTATATACGTAAGGAAGGAGCGGCTCCTAAATACTATTACAGATGCATAGGGCCGAGAGTGGTTCAAAGAAGTGAGAACTCGTCTACATGACGAGCAGTCTACTTCACCTTAGCAATATAGTACTTCGGTTCTAAGGGCCATCGTTCGCACGACGAAGTCGAAGACATTACTAGAGGACGCTGTAGCTAGCTAGAACTAGCGCTAGATGTCGCGGACTGATATGCAGCAGCGCCGGGCCTTGTAGATCAAAGCTCTGACGACATCTCGCCTACAGCTATATAATGTGCTTAAGACGTAGAAGCTTAGCTCTTAGCTACAGACCACCTAAGCTAGCACTATAGACCTAACGACATACCTATTAGTACGAGTGAACCTTAGGATCCTATCTTATTAGAAGAAGCGTAAGTACGTGCAGCGGCCGAATACGAGCAGGCCTGCGCCGCCGGTCGAAGACCGGCAGCCCGGAGATCTAGCATTAAGCGTATGCTCTAAGGACTTATAGGTCTCGTCTCTAGGAGGCCGACATTAGGTTAAGCGTGTACGCAACTAGAAGATGAAACAGAGCAAGCCTAAAGATACGCGCTGTGTCCTCTCCGACTCGCAGGTCAATACTACAGATGAAGACCTGTCCCTGTACGAGTCGACTACAACCATGAAGTTGTTATCGCTACCCCCGAGACAAAAGGCGCGTTCTGCCCGGATCATTATCGACAGCGACGAGACCTCTCTGTCTGACGCGGATAATCTAGGAACAGATCATGACACAGGCGAGATGTATGCTAAAGCCTATAACCTTCTAGCCTTAGAAGAGGGACGTTTAGGCCTAGGGTCGGAGTGCGCGCATCGCATCCTAAACGAAGTGTTGGCTTGCCTTAGCATCGACTTGCCTCGCTACGAGACTTTGTTAGAAACGTCGCAATGCTGTGAGTCGTGCGACTCTAGGACTACAGACATCCTAGACAAGCTGAGAGATATATACTCTAAGAGCGTGAGGTCTGCTACTATTAATAAACGACATCGAATATTTAGCCCTACCCCAACAGAGCGCACTAGACACAGCCCTGCTCCTGCTCCCTCTACTTCCCGACAGCTATTACCTAGCATTGTACCTTCGACCCTTCTATTATCATTCTTTAGTATACCCTAGACTATAAGGATTGTGAAGAGTGTAGCGTAGGTGTAGAAAGCAGACCTATTTTAAAGACTTTAACTAACTAGCAAAAGTAACTTGTATTCAGACCTACTACCTTACCTATTGAATGGTTCGAAGTGCATATATGATGTAGAATACTGTGTCGCAGCGCGAGTAGTCTGAAATATACACATATGCTCCGAACTACCTTAACGAACTTCAATACTAATAAAGCGACATTTCGAAACTACATTGTGTAACGACGAGTTGTTATAGCGACTACAAATGTATACAAAACTTGCTTCAAATTGTTTCAATTGCCTCTTAAAACTATTTAGAAGCGCTGTAATAGCGCGTTGTCGAAACAATTGATAGTTACTAAGAGATGGTCGTCCCTTCTAAAAATGTCTGTGCACTTCAGAATTTGTGTAGAGAATCTCGACAAGACACTGTCTTATCGTCTTAAATAGTAGGTAGGCCGCTTGTTTCCGATCCTTTGTATAGTAGTATGTAATAAGGACTAGCACTCTATATAAATCCTTAGAGTCGAAAGTAGAAAGATACATAAAGTTGTTAGCACTAGGAGCACTAGAAAACACTCTACGTGCTACCTCGTCGCTTTCTCGCAGGTCTAATAGCGCTCTCGCTATCTGTATAAAATAGAGGTACATAATAGAAATCTTTATGCTCTTTAACTTAAAAGGTCCCTTAGAAGTGTTAACTTCTATAGTGTCGTCTAGTACTAGATCTGCAAAAATGACTCCTAACGACAGATAGGCATAAAGCTCCTTAAAAACGAAGGTATAGCTTTTCCTAGCAGTGCTAAAGTAGTTCTATTATTATAGTTAGTCTTCGAGTTTGAAAACGAAAAACTTTGGCTAGCTAGCTAAAGTTTTAGCTTTCGGCTAGTTAGATTTACTCACTTCGCGCAATTTTTTGTACTTAGCTAGAATGTCTCTAATAGCGACATTCTCCTAGGCGAACTGCTACAGTTCGTATATACTGTATAAGTTTAGGTAGCTAGTAGCCTATACTAGCTTCAAATCGCTAATAGAAATGTTGACGATCTTAGGTCCTAATGTAGCACTTATAGCGAGCTTGAATTTGCCTTTTAACTTAAGGTCCTTAATCGTCGCTTCTCGATAGGCTTCGAGACTAGGGAGGGCTTTCTTAAATCTCTCCTTATTAGTTAAGTTTAAGTTCTTAATGCTAGCGGGGAGCTGTGTAAGAGCACCCTTTCCTTTAGGAACCTTAGGGGTTTTAACCGGCTTAGATGCCTTAGTAGTCTTCTTTAGTGTAGTAACCTTAGTAGCCTGTTCGGAACCAGCGACTGAACCCGCTTTCTTAGGTTTAGTAGTAGGGTTCGATTCCTTAGTAGTAGTAGGGTTGTAAGTAGGATCGCTCGGTGTCTTTAGAGCTTTACTACGTTTCTGCTTACAAGTCTCCTCTAAGATAGATATAGAAGAATCTGCTATTGTAGAGTGATTTTCGATCTGTACCCCTAGGGACTATAGGAAAGTCGATAGGGACAGAACGAAGGGTATGCTAGGAAAGGATAAGTGCTAGAATTTAGGAATTGAAAAAAGAGAAAGTTTAGCCGACTAGCAAAGCTAAGAAGACATAGTCGTAATAAAGAAGGTAGTAATAACAAAAAAGGTAGTAGTTGTAAGGTAACAGATAGTAGGAGATAGATAGATTTATAGTATGCTCCGTACGTACGTCCTATAGCAGGCCGAGTAAAACCTACTATTAAGTAGTTAAGGTCAAGTGAATGTAAGAATGTTTGACTAACTAGCGAAGATTCTATATTATAGAATGTTTCCTAGACTACGCACCTAATTTATATAGCAGACATAAGAACATACATGTTTTATAGAAGTCGAGAACTTCACTTTAGGGTAAACCTTATGCACAAAGCGCCTTAACCTTATTAGGGCTTGCTAGCTAAATACGGAAAGGCTCGCCGCAATCTACGTACTAATCTTTACATCTATTTCACTTCTTACCCCTATTTACTATAGGCGCCTATATAAAAACCGTCTACAAAGTAAAGTGAAAGTAAGCTCGATACGTAGAATCTCGTAGAAACTCTCTAATAGCTACCTAAACCTTAATATTAGACCCTTACTTATAACTCGTCGCAACTTTGCTAGTTAGCTAAAGATTAGAATCCGAGTTTTAGAAATGCCTGTTTATACTTAGCGAGCTAGAATATATTCCGAGGGAGCTACCTAAAAGCCGGAGAACACTACTCTATAAGCATGCCTAAATAACCGTTGTCTCTCTGTGCTTAAGTATTATAAGATAAATGTGATAGTTAGTCTTCTACGTAAATCTGAAAACTTTCGCTAGTCGTCTAAAGTTCTAGCTTTCTAAGCGTAGTCCTTCTTTCTACGTTGTTCTTGTTCTACTATACATCGTTTAAGACTTGTATGCTGTCCGTAGCTATAGGCTCGATAATTACGAAGTTTATACAACGAAGACGACTACCTTCGGATCATCCGGAACTTTCGCTAGTCGTCTAAAGTTGTAGCGACTTGAGCGTAGTCGTACTTTTAGAGGTAACACATAAGAATTATATTACATTCGTAGGTATGTTTATTAAAACACTATTAGTTGCTATATATATAGTATTTGTGCTATAGAGCCTAGCTATCTAGGCTGCCTGCCCTTATAACGTATAACCCGATCTAGGTTGTCTTAATGTCTAATAGAGCTAGTTACCCTGTTGTGTAAGGGGTATTACAAAAATCTGATTAGCCTCGCCGCGCTTATGTCTATGTAAGACGTAGGGTTATATTACCCTCCTGCTTTTGTGACCTATCGCTAAAAATTACTGTTCCTCTCGACTATAACTTAGAGAACCTTGTCTAATACCCTAATTCTGTAGCCTATTAAATTGTTCCGCAGTTTTCCCTATTTTCCTATAGATAATAAGGCCGATCTAAAGGACAGTAGCTACATTAAAACTGCTATTAGACGTAACAGGTAAAAGCCCGGGGTCGTCGAATATAGGGTATAGGCTATATAGGTGCTTCTCTGTCTCGAACTAGGCTGTATAGCTAGCGACGGTCTGCATTTTCTTCGGGCCTACGAGCTACGTACCTTAGGACTCTTTAGGGTCTAGGAAGAACATATAGATGAACGTTCTATCTACGTCGCATGTAAGGAATACCTCGTACTTATGCTCGAAGCTCGTCCTATTTCCGTTGCTACGTACACTAAGCCCGCTTCTAAACAGCGGGATAATGTTCTACTAGGTAAAGTTAACATCTGTAAAGTAGGTAGATAGGGGGTCACTACGAACTTATTAGTAAATCCCTTCGGAACCTAGCAACTAGGTGCATAATCGGGGGATATCGCCCTACCTAGTACGATTCTGTTCTGTCGACATAATATAGTTGTCTTTAAGGAGTTCGTCTTAGAACTGAACTATAGGGACTAGCGTCGAATCGAATGCTAAAAGGAGAGGAAGTAGATAAAAAGGAGAAGTTAAAAAGGGCGAGAACGAAAGGGTATATCCTCTCTAACCACGCATAGACTATTACCCTTTTTAGCGATAAAATTAAAAGGTAGCTAGGGAAGTAAATAAAGGCATATAAACAAAGGTATATAAACAAATGTATGTGAACAAATATATATAAACTAACAAGGCAACTAAGGCCCTAGCAACATTTACATACGCGGGAGATATCTGCGACAACACGTTAAATCGCTAACCTAATTTTGCTAGTTAGCTAAAGTTTGTAATCGTACCTGTTTTAAGAATAAATTCCGCAAACTTGAAAACTTTCGCTAGTCGACTAAAGTTTTAGCTTTTCGAGCGCGGCCGTCCTTTCTCGACTAATAATCGAAGACCTACGTAGTACTCGTTACTACGTTTAGTCGGGTAACAGTACATGCCGCTTTCACTATGTTCGCACTTCGAATACTAGCTATATAGGCTAGCTCGCCTATCTACTGCAGGAAGTCGGAGAGCGTTATACAACCTAACCTAGATCGTATCGCTGCCTCTATAAGGTCGTCTGCCTATCCTACGAGGGCTAATACTAGAACAATATCGGCCTCCTAACACTTCTAGCGCTATAAGAAGTAGGGGCACTAGTCCGTAAGTAAGCCGCATTAGTAGCAGCAATAAGTTTTAGGTTTTATATAAAGGGTCTTTCGTACAGCCCGATACGGAGTACTAAGAGCCTCTTCTAACAGCGGATAGGATAGGGTAGGGTGTTTAGTAGGATTACGCTGTTGTAGCTAGCAATACGCACACCTAGTCGTAATCTCCTGCACCGCGATTAGCAAGCTGCTTTACTTATCCCCCTACGTGTATATACGCTCTAAGAAGAGGCGCGTACTGTAAATGTGATCCCGGGCTTGTTGCTCTACGCGACTAGGTAGAGGTATACTCGACTGTTGTACTAGCATATTATCTATTTGTTTAGACGACGTTTTAGTTAGAGGTTCGGCATTATTAGCTAGGACCGGCGACGTAGAGTGCTGTTTGTGACAGTTGTCGCAAATCTCTGCGATAGCTAGATCGCACGATTTGCTAATGCTATCTATAACTAAGGTCAATATTGCGCGTCGACAGCTGTCGGCAGCTAGAAAGAGCTGCAGACCTTCTTAGTTCTAGGTTTGCTTATAAGCATCCGGACTTATAATCTATAACAGCTCGGTTTTAGACAACATCACGATGCTACACGACTGTTGTCTACTCCGACCTGCACGCCTAACTTCTTAAACGAAGTCGATAATGCTATAGGGAAGGCCGATATGTATAACTAAGTTTACATCTAGTAGATCGACGCTAGTCCCTAGAGCGGTCGTAGCTACGAGAGTCGTATCCTCGCTAGCCCTCTACGCCGCGATAGACTCGTTGTAATTAGATTGCGCGCAGTAATAGGCCTAGCAACCGAGTGCAGTAGCGATCGCCTCGCTTAAGGCGTAGGTACAGCAAAAAATCAGGCAGCGTTAATTAGGGGTTCTACGTTGCTGTTTACGGATTCGATCCCTTAAGGTATCCTCCTGTGTAGCTACTAGGCCGACCTCTACTTCGTACATAATGTTGCTCCTGTTCGTCTACGCGCGAACATAGAGCGGCCTACGTTCGATGTCTTAGAGAAGGAACAGAGCCTCTAGGTTAGGACATATTCGAGGCGGCAGGGTTCCGGTTAATAGCACTAATTAACACAGGATGGTACGAAGCCGATCAAGATAGGCTAGTTAATAACGATAGGACTGTGCGGTGAGTAGGACGTAACACTTGTTGACGACAATACGATCAAGCTGACTATCCACTTATAGTTTAGAAAGATATGTTATAAAATCATCGTTCACAGCAGTAGTCTCTGCGCTAACGAAGACTAACTAAGCATTAGTAGAGTGCTAGCTGTCCTATATCTAACTCTTAATGCCTAGTGCGCGACTGCGCTAGACGAGGTCATTAATTAATGCCTAGAACGGTACGACGACAATCGTAGCAGTCGTAGTCGATAGAGACGCGGGGAGCTAAAAGAGGAGACTCTTCCTACCCCCTAGAGGAAGAATGACTATAAGAGGACTTTTGTCTTCTAGTACTGCTTTAAGTCCGGCCTTCTAGTAGACGTCTTTAAATTCGCTCTTAGGTCCGTATAGGTGCGCTAATGCTTCCTTAATCGCTAGATCTGAAAACTTTGACCGACTAGCTAAAGTTTTTGCATTCGTTTCCCTTTGTACAAGTTTTCTTAGTAGAAGTTCGGGCTAGCTACCCGAATCTCGCGCTCTCGTAAGCCCTCGCTCTACTAGTAGCCTGTCGAATCTCTAAAACGAATGCTACTTATAGGACACGCTTCGGAACGCATTTAGTATTCGAGAAGTTAGACTACGTAGTATAGTAGCGTTAATCGTATATATCCTATTAGTAGTAGCACTTATATGCGTAAAGGCTAGGTCGTGAATGTTATTAGGGCCTTCTTTATCTTCGTCGATTATGCTACGTACTTATTCTTGATCGATGGCCTTCGCGATGTGTCTGTAATTATAGAAGGTAATTCGCGTACCTATCTTACTTGCGGTCTCTATTATAAGGGTCTTCGTAGCGTGTAAGGTGGACTATAGACCCTATTTATTAGTCTATAGGAAGCTCCTAGCTTTTTTAGGAATACTATCTCTGTCGAGGAGTATGTAGAATAGGCGAATCTTAACAAGATAAGCGATAAGCAATTTTCCTACTCGATGTAGTAAGAACCGGGCAATAACACAATGTGCCCCTATAATAGCCTACGACTTATAATACGTAGTAACGATCATAACCTCTCTATTAACAATATACACGTTTCGTAGTCCCTTATAAGCGTTTATCTATCGACTTAGGAGTATCTCTACCCCTCGCGCTAGTGCGCTGCTACATATGTAGACGAGGATAAATAATAATCCTATAAATCGGTCGAGATAACTATAATAGGCCCGCTAGGTATATAGCTCTACCTTTAGCGTCTTATTAAACAATAATCGATAGGTAGAGGAGACTGTAAGTCGTCGGAGAATAGCCTTACGCCTGGACATAAGTTAGTTTCTAGGGTTAGCTATAAAGGAATATCCTAATAACCTGTTATTTATATCGTCTATAATTGCCTTAAAGGACCTAGCGACGTCTACTGCCCCTAATTTCTAGTACAGAACGTGTTCTGTAGCTGCATATATATTGTTTATAAATTGCTGTAGGTTATTAAGAGGGAGACGTTGCCCCTAATAAATTAAGGTGTCTCGGGCATCTAACCAAATTACCTGTAGTAGAGCACCGACTTCTTTGCCTACGCTAAGAGCATATGTAAGCAAGTTTATAATGTAGTAGAACAGCGTAGGCCGTCTATCTACAAGCCACAGATAATAAACAGCGATAAACTTAGTAAATAGGTCTGTTAGCTATGTATAAGAGTCGCGCGGTAATGTATGTTTAAAGAGGATTAATCGAGCGCAATATAGTAATCCCGCTAGCACTTAACTATATGTAGGCGCGAGGCGGAAACAGTACGTCTGCTTGTAGATACCTAGTACGGCGCAAAAATGTATTAACGCCGACTTCGAAGTGCCTAGAGCTTTATATTGCTATAGCCGAACACTAAGATCGAATATCGAACGATCTAATGCCTCGTCGCCTTCCCTAAAGTTTACCGCGTCCTATACTTTACGCATCGCTCGCTCCTCTATTAGATCGAATTAGTGTCTATAATTCGTTCCGCTATATAGTAAGCGAAGGTTATAACAGATGCAACGTGCCTAATAGCTTACGTACTTCTAATACGTTGCTTTCTTGTAATATATACTAAATAGCTTAGTATTGAATTCTGTAGCTTTCGGACTGTTTAACTACCTTAGAACAATATCTCTGTCCTCGACATCTCGGTGCTACGCCTTTATACTAGCCTTATATTATACAAGGATTCGGTAGACGGAGTCCTAAATGCTGCTTAGCTACGCGTCGTCGTTCGTCGGCTTTACACTTAACTAAACGACCTAGCGTAGATCATACCTAGTAAACTTATTAGCCTATCTCGTCTTTCGCATCTATAGCGTGTTGTCTACAGGCGCCAATTCTCTACTTAGGTTATACTACTCCTCTAATTCCTTTTAGTCTCTTAGTTTCCCCCTTTCTAATATATTTACTACAGCCTCTTCCTAATTACCCTTATCCCCTTCTTTACTTAGCCTTTTATCGAGGACGCTAAAGTACTGCCGACAGGGACCCTTAAACAATGTCTGTATCTTACTTAGCTTCTAAAGTCGTGTAGTAGCTCTTACCTAACTATGCTTCCTCTAACAGTATTCTTATATACTACTTTGCTTCTTTATAGTATATTAGCACTCCTAACAAACCTAGCTGTCGTGTATCCTAAGACCTAGGATAGAGCGAGAAATACACCCTAGGGTTAGGATAGCCTTTAGATCTGTAAGATCTAAACTAGCGATATACGTCTCGATAAGCTAACGATCTTTAAGAGGCTAATCGATATGTTAGCAGCAAAGATGTTGTTATACCTCTTTCGTTAACAGGACGTAGTATATCTTGTATAGAAGGTACACTATAATACGAGTATTAGCGATGTAAAGGACACGCTACTATAGCTCAGTAGGTAAATCGATCGTAATATCTCTCCTATCTTTAGGAGAAAGTCGACTATGCTGTACTAATAGAGTTAGTAACATTTACTAAAAAGCAATATAATGTCTAGCGATTCTAAAACTTTAGCCGGTCGGTCAAAGTCTTTGCTTATGTTGCTAAATCTATCGCGATGTTTAATTATGTAAGCTAGGGTGCGATCTTCGGATGACATAAGCCTTAGCGGTATATGTTCTCTACTATATACTCCTTAACACTTTATCGACATACGCTAACCTTTGCTTCCTATCCCTTACTCCCTATATAGATAGCTATAGTCTCTCGACATTATGTTAACCTTATCTATAGTAGTAAAGCTGCTATCGACGATCTCTACTAAAGATACTATATATGTCCTATAAGAAGGGCCTAGAACGGACGTAGATGCTGCTCTACTACACGAACTAGATCTATTAGGTAATAGTAAGGCATAACGACTGCACATTATCGAGCTATTAAAGTAGCTAGCTATATAGACCGAGGATAGCGGGTTACGGTCTACGATAATATATAAATATAGTATAACAAAAGGTCTATAGCGTACTACTAGTATTAAGGATATACGGACGTACGTAAAGGATAAGAACACCCTCGATATAATTACTATAAATGTCCTGTTAGGTTATAGTATATACGTAAGGAAGGAGCGGCTTCTAAATACTATTACAGATATATAGGGCCGAGAGTAGTTTAAAGAAGTAAGAACTCGTCTACATAACGAGCAGTCTACTTTACCTTAGTAATATAGTACTTCGGTTCTAAGGGCTATCGTTCGTACGACGAAGTCGAAGATATTACTAGAGGACGCTATAGCTAGCTAGAACTAGCGCTAGATGTTGCGGACTGATATGTAGCAGCGCTAGGCCTTATAGATCAAAGCTCCGACGACATCTCGCCTACAGCTATATAATGTGCTTAAGACGTAGAAGCTTAGCTCTTAGCTACAGACCACCTAAGCTAGTACTATAGACCTAACGACATACCTATTAGTACGAGTAAACCTTAGGATCCTATCTTATTAGAAGAAGCGTAAGTACGTGCAGCGGCCGAATACGAGCAGGCCTACGCCGCTAGTCGAAGACCGGCAGCCCGGAGATCTAGCATTAAGCGTATGCTCTAAGGACTTATAGGTCTCGTCTCTAGGAGGCCGACATTAGGTTAAGCGTGTACGCAACTAGAAGATAAAACAGAGTAAGCCTGAAGATACGCGCCGTGTCCTCTCCGACTCGTAGGTTAATACTACAGATAAAGACCTGTCCCTATACGAGTCGACTACAACTATAAAGTTGTTATCGCTACCCCCGAGACAAAAGGCGCGTTCTACCCGGATCATTATTGACAGCGACGAGACCTCTCTATCTAACGCGGATGATCTAGGAACAGATTATGATATAGGCGAGATGTATGCTAAAGCCTATAACCTTCTAGCCTTAGAAGAGGGACGTTTAGGCCTAGGGTTAGAGTGCGCGCATCGTATCCTAAACGAAGTGTTAGCTTGCCTTAGTATCGACTTGCCTCGCTACGAGACTTTGTTAGAAACGTCGTAATGCTATAAGTCGTGCGACTCTAGGACTACAGATATCCTAGACAAGCTAAGAGATGTATACTCCGAGAGCGTAAGGTCTGCTGCTATTAATAAACGATATCGAATATTTAGCCCTACCCCGACAGAGCGTACTAGATATAGCCCTGCCCCTACTCCCTCTACTTCCCGATAGCTATTACCTAGCATTATACCTTCGACCCTTCTATTATTATTCTTTAGTATACCCTAGACTATAAGGATTGTAAAGAGTGTAGCGTAGGTGTAGAAAGTAGACCTATTTTAAAGACTTTAACCGACTAGTAAAAGTAACTTGTATTTAGACCTACTACCTTACCTATTAAATAGTTCGAAGTGCATATGTAATGTAGAATACTGTGTCGTAGCGCGAGTAGTCTAAAATATACACATATACTCCGAACTACCTTAACGAACTTCAATACTAATAAAGCGACATTTCGAAACTACATTATATAACGACGAGTCGTTATAGCGACTACAAATATATACAAAACTTGCTTTAAATTGTTTTAATTGCCTCTTAAAACTATTTAGAAGCGCTGTAATAGCGCGTTGTCGAAACAATTGATAGTTACTAAGAGATGGTCGTCCCTTCTAAAAATGTCTATACACTTCAGAATTTATATAGAGAATCTCGACAAGACACTGTCTTGTCGTCTTAAATAGTAGGTAGGATACTAGCGTAATAGTCGTATACAGCCCGTCTTAAAACACGGACTAAGGAGTCTACTATCTATACGAGTGTTCGGGTGTTAAACCCCTACGCGTAATAAAAGTGAACAGAGGTAGGAACGTAAGTGCACTATCGACCGATCCTAATGTCTTCGGATAGATTTAAGTAAGAGTATAGCTAGTAGGACCTAAAAGATAGTGATCTTTACTTAAATAGAGTAAAGCTAGAGGAAACTCTAGTAGAGGCTCGTAGCGGTTCTAACGTGTAAATCGATCGTTAAATTTAGGTAAAGAGGCGAAAGACTAATCGAACTATCTAGTAGCTAGTTCCTACCGAAGTTTCCCTTAGGATAGTAGTAACGTTTTTAGTTTTATAAGGTAAAGCGAATAATTAGAGGCCTTAGAGTTGAAACAACCATAACCTATTCTTAAACTTTAAATATGTAAGAAGTCCTTGTTGCTTAGTTAAACGTAGACATTTAAATACACCGTTACTAGTAGGCTATTTTTAGTAAGTAGAACTAGCGATGTAGGATAAACTGAACGCGAGGTTAAGGTGCCAGAATACACGCTTATTAGACACTATAAAAGGTGTTAGTTTATCTAGACAGCAGGACGGTAGCTATAGAAGTCGGAATCCGCTAAGGAGTGTATAACAACTTACCTACTAAATAAACTAGCCCTAAAAATAGATAGCGCTTAAGCGTGCTACCTATACCTTGCCGCCTAGGTAGAAACGATGCCCGGGCGAGTAGGCAGGCGTAGAGGCCCGTGACGAAGCCTTAGGAGCGATCCTAGGTCGAACAGCCTCTAGTACAGATCTTAGTAGTAGTAGCAAATACTTAAATAAGAACTTTAAGAACTAAAGTAGGGAAAGGTTCTGTATAAACAGTAGTTAGACACAGGTTAGTCGATCCTAAGCTACAGGGAAACTCCGTTTTAAAGTGTACGCTCCGTGCTGCCTAGCGAAAGGGAAGCTAACCCTAACATTCCGGCACCTAGATGTGGATTATCCGCGGTAACGCAACTAAAGGCGTAGACGTCGGCGAGAGCTCTAGAAAGAGTTCTCTTTTCTTCTTAACAGCCCGTTACCCTAAAATCGGTTTGTCCGGAGCTAGGGTTTAACGGCCGGTAGAGCCGTACACCTTTATACGGTCCGGTGCGCTCTCGACGGCCCTTAAAAATGCGCTAGAAGGAATGATTTTCACGCTAGGTCGTACTTATAACCGTAGCAGGTCTCTAAGGTAAACAGCCTCTAATTAATAGAACAATATAGATAAGGGAAGTCGGCAAAATAGATCCGTAACTTTGGGAAAAGGATTAGCTCTAAGGGTTAGGTGCGTTAGGCCTTAGGTAGATTCCCTAGGAGCAGGATGGCACTAGCCTTACGGCCGGCGCCGCCTAGTACCTAGTAGCGGACGCCCTTAGCAGGCTTCGGCCGTCCGGCGCACGCTTAACAACCAACTTAGAACTAGTACGAACAAGGGGAATCTAACTGTCTAATTAAAACATAGCATTGCGATAGCTAGAAAGTGGTGTTAACGTAATATGATTTCTGCCTAGTGCTCTAAATATTAAAGTAAAGAAATTTAACTAAGCGCGGGTAAACGGCAGGAGTAACTATAACTCTCTTAAGGTAGCTAAATGCCTCGTTATCTAATTAGTAACGCGTATAAATAGATTAACGAGATTCCTACTGTCCCTATCTACTATCTAGCGAAACTATAGCTAAGGGAACGGGCTTAGCAGAATCAGCAGGGAAAGAAGACCCTGTTAAGCTTAACTCTAGTTTGACATTGTGAAAAGACATAGAGGGTATAGAATAGGTAGGAGCTTCGGCGCTAGTGAAATACTACTACCCTTATCGTTTTTTTACTTAATTAATAAAGCGGAACTAGTCTTCACCGACTATCTTCTAGCGTTAAGGTCCTTCGCGGGCCGATCTAGGTTAATAACATTATTAGATAGGGAGTTTGGCTAGGGCGGCATATCTGTTAAACTATAACGCAGGTGTCCTAAGAGGGACTTATAGAGAACAGAAATCTCTAGTAGAGTAAAAGGGCAAAAGTCCCCTTGATTTTGATTTTCAGTGTAAATACAAACTATAAAAGTGTGGCCTATCGATCCTTTAGTCCCTCAAAATTTGAGGCTAGAGGTGCTAGAAAAGTTGCTATAGGGATAACTAGCTTGTAGTAGCTAAGCGTTTATAGCGACGTTGCTTTTTAATCCTTCGATGTCGGCTCTTCCTATCATACCGAAGCAGAATTCGGTAAGCGTTAGATTGTTCACCTACTAATAGGGAACGTGAGCTAGGTTTAGACCGTCGTAAGATAGGTTAGTTTTACCCTACTAATAACCGTCGTCCTAATAGTAATACCGCTTAGTACGAGAGGAACCGCGGTTTCAGATAATTGGTTTTTGCGGCTGTCCGACCGGGTAGTGCCGCGAAGCTACTATCTGCTAGATTATAGCTGAACGCCTCTAAGTCAGAATCTATGCTAGAACGGGACGATCTTCTCCGGCACGCCGGACGCGGATAAGAATAGGCACCGCTAGTACCTAAGACGGGTACGCCGCTAAAGAGGCAGCCCGACGTTGTAATTTCACTACGCGCTAGGATGAATCCCTTACAGACGACTAGGACGTGCGAACGGGTCGTGTAAGCAGTCGAGTAGCCTTGTTGTTATAAGCTGCTAAGCGTAAGCCTGCTTCGCCCGCATTTGTTAGAAACACCTCCCTATAAGACCGGAGGCCGTGTTAGCGGCCGCCGGCTCGAGGGGATCTCGCCTCGTCAGGAGGGGTGACCTACCGGGTCGTCGAAGTCGGCCGGCCGCGCCACCCCTGCGAGCCTGCCAGCCGTGCTACCCCTAGCTTAGAGGGTCCTATGAAATTCCGGCAGATTTTAGACTTTGTTGGGTTTCCACATCAGGCGTAGCCTAGCGGGACTAGCAGGGAGGAGCGGCCTCGTCTCGGGGTAAAGGCCCTGGCCGGGGGAGGGGTTAGGGTTAGCTCGACTGCTAGCGCCGGCCCCGAGGGCGCCGGCAGTGTTAGTGTTATGGCTAAGGTAGCCTAGGAGGGGGTGAGGGGGGTGGCGCGGACGTCGACTATCTCCTGCTCCTGTCCGTGCCGCCCCTAGGCGAGGGCCCTAGGAAGCCCCCTAGCAAGGCAGTGCTGGCAAAGGCCCTTTAGCTCCGGTCCTATCTCTACCTAAGAGATGTCCCTACAGGTCTCCTGCATCGTTGCGGGGGGTGGCGCGGACGTCGATCGTTTTGCGCTCGCGTCCGCGCCACCCCTACGCGGTCGTCTTAGGGCCCCTCTAGGGGAGGCACGGGGGGTGGCGCGGACGTCGGTCGTTCTGCGCTCGCGTCCGCGCCGCCCCTGCGCGGTCGTCTCAGGGCCCCTCTAGGGGAGGCGCAGGGGTGGCGCGGACGTCGGTCGTTTCGCGCTCGCGTCCGCGCCGCCCCTACGCAACCACCCTAATGGCCTGCCATAGATTGTTAATTACCTATAAGTGCTACTAACACTAACTATTAGCAAAAGGACATAGTGTTTATAGTTAGATCCTTAGAATAATAGGCAAGCTAATCGAGATTTCTGCTATTCTTATATATGTCTAGATAGAAGCTATAGTCTAAAAATAGCGAAATTCCCTAGAAAGCCTTATAACAAATAGGCTAGAGATAGCTGTGTTGCTTAATTAACGTTAGTATTGTAACATTAAGTTTACGATCGTAATGCTTTTTGAATCTGAACTTTATTAGTAAGGATGTAAAGGTAATTGCTCGGTAAGTGCAAGTTACGAAGCTTATATACTTAGGGTACTAATAAACTTGCAGTCGCTAACCTCGGACTAAAAGGATTCTGAACTTCCGCCGAATATAGCACGTAATGGCAGGGAAATAGATGCTATACTAGATTCTATGTTTAGTGGACCTCCTACAATAGATGCTATGCTTGAGTCTTAAGATAAAGGCTAAGAACAATCTCGCCAAGTTCGGGATCGATCTTTCGATGCTCGTAGAAAACGATCAACGGTTGACATTTGTTCTTCTTCACGGCAGACATGGCGCCAACGACCAGATCTTGCATACCTTCACACTCTCGAGCGATGGACTGAGCACGATCGCAATGAATCGTGGCGAGTTCACGTCGAGGTTTCCAATCATTAGGGATTCCTTCGAATGTAGGAGGTCCATGCGCGTTCGTGGCGGAAAACAATGGTGGGAGCATTGCCTTCTCGTTGGGTGAATGCCTGGAACGCCCGGCCGCGAGTGAATGTCTCCAGACTTGAGGCACAAGACAACGAGGAATCTCCACCGTGCTAATATAGTGGACAGCAAACGCGACGGGGTAAGATCCACAGTTGATGCCATCGTCCTGCTGTAACGTATCTTCAAACGGTTCAAATGTCCATTCCTATGTTGCAACTTTGAATGTTGCTAGGAGGGATGTATTAAGAGCTCGTCCGGACGACCCGGCGTAGTGAAAGAGGATCGTGGATTGTATACGCTCGTTTCGTCCGATCGACCACGGCAATAGTGAAGTAATCTTGGCCTGGATTCATCGTGACGAAGAGGATATCCTAGCTGTCAGTCACTGTGGTATGGGAATTCACGTCACGATCCCCGCCTTCACACCTGATCACAAAAGGGTCAACGACTAGCATCCTATGAAAATCAGGGTTGAATCATGACCCAGTGCGATATATTATTTCATCGTCCAACCACTGAGTTTGCATCAAGTATGGTCTCACACAATGTCGTTCACCGCGGAAGAACTGACCAACACGTACGATGCCCACGAGATCAATTCGTTGCTCTATTTATGTGTCTACTGGATCGATTCAAGATGACGAGCGTAAGGTCACGAGGGTCCTGCGTCGGCGTGGTTCTTATATAGTGAGATGGTGAACTTTTGCGAAGACCACGGCCGTCGAACTGATTAATCCGACAACAGAGCAAATGGCGGAGTACGCGACACCTCTCGAACAAGCTCTTTAGATGTCCGAGAACCGAAGGGGTCACGTCCGGGTCTACCTCAGTCCAGCGGCTTCCACCTACAAACCCCCCACCACGACCGGTGGGATTCACGGGGGCTGAGCATAAGATGGAGGAATCATGTTCATGCGCGGCACGTTTGGGCGCAGAGCAGACACGAAGAAGGAGCATGACAGACCTCGAAGGAAGAACAAAATCAAGCTGTAGCGGAAGTTTGACTTGGCGGAATGTTTAAGCCGACTAAGCTAGAATGCTCGCCTCGCTCTTAAAAAACAGATACAAAACGTGGTATTTCCCTATCGAACGCATTGCCTAAAACACCATGCCCTTTACCTGATCGATCTTCCGAACGTTGATGTTCCGAATCATCAACGTGGCGACGAAAGCGAAGATCATGAGACCCGTCCCCACGGCCAGCATCCTCGTCTGTGCATATCCGTACGCATTCTGGATGGCTGTTCTAGTGGGGCTTCCCACTGCATAGCTGAGCTGCGTGTCCAGATCCTCGTAGATGTCCTCGAAATCCGGCTGAGCCGAGGCGGGGAGGTAGCGCTCGAGGGCGACGGGGAAGGTGTTGGTCCAGATAGCGCCGGAGATGGTCGAGCCCATGGCATCGCCGATTGTACCCACGACGTTGAGCAGCGCGAGGACGGCCGCGACGTGTTGATGGTCGACGGCTGCGAGAATAGCGACTTGCTCGATGACAATGAAGATACTCCCGCTGAGAGAGAGGAAGATTTGGCACATGACCAGGTAGCCGACGCTCTGATTTGGGCGGCGGAAATAGATCATCAGGCCCATGGTGAGGGTGTAGAGCGGCACGCTGAAATACAACTGCCATTTGAAGCGGCCCGTCCGACGAATGGCCCAACCGACGATAAGAAGAATAACACCACCGACGACGTCGAATGTGTCGGCTACATATCCCGACTCTGTCAGACTCAGGTCGTTGACCACCATCAGAAAAGATGTGAAGTAGTTGTCCCAACAGTAGTACGAGATTTGGTAGGTGGCGTCCAGCAGACAAGCGCCGAGGACCGTCCGGTTGGCGAGCAAAGTGTAGTTCATCATCGGCACGGGAGCCCACCAGAATTCGTATGCGGCAAAGGCAAGCAGCAACAGAAATCCAACGACAAGCATCGCGATGATATAGGCAGTCGCCCACCCATCGGGAGCGGTCGTAGCGATATCAAAAGGCAGCAAGAACAGTACGAGCCCGACGGTGAAGATGGTGACGCCAAACACTAGGCTGGATGTCAGTCTCGCGACGCACGTTGATCGCAAAGCAGGCGCACTTACGATCAAACTCAATCAAGTAGTGCCAAACGCTCTGCCACTTCGTTCGGCCGCTAGATTGCGCTGGCAGAGTGCCAACCTTTTTCGCTCTCCGCAGGTGATATTTCAGAAGGAAGAACAACGGAGAGGCGACGACGGGAAAGATGATGGCGAAGCAACCGATGCCCCACTTCCAGTTGACATGGTAATAGAACTGGTTCGCCAGGTTCGGCCCAGCGAAGGCCGTGATGATGTATGGAGAAGAAGTGAAAGCGTATGCCAGACCTCGATTCTTGAGTCGGGACACATCGGCGGTGAGGACGTCGACGCAATAGATCATCCCCGAGAAGCCGATGGTGTAAAAAGACTGGTGGTCGCGAGGTCAGCGTCGGATGATGTTCGGAGAAGAGACATGATCGTCGCGGAACTCACGTATCCCGCGCAAAACGTGGGCAGGTTCTGGCACACGGCCATCAAGAGCAGCCCGATGGTCCCGAATACCGCCATCAAAGCAAAACCCTCAGCACGACCCCAAAGGTCCAGAAATTTGGCCAATGGGACGAAGACGGCGGCGGCGAAAGCATCAGCAACGACATAGATGACGTTCAACAGCGAATGCGATTCCCACTCGCTCGTGATGAACGGGATGAGATTGTAGACGACCGACGATTGGAGTGCGTTGACCAGGTACATCATCCACATACTGCAGCGCAAGTCAGTCGGATTTGACATGTAGCGGCTTGGATGGTCACGCACCAGACAAAAACCGCGATCAGGGTCCCTTTCGACCATGTCAATGCGATCCCTTCCACATCCTCCACGCCGCGTTGCAGGTTGTCCGAAGGTTGCGGCGCATCTGCTGCTCCCTCTGCTCCAGTGTCACTCGTCGGAGCATCAACGACGCTGATACCTTGTTGCTTGCGACCTGCAAGGGAACGCCGGCCGCTATCATTAGGGCGAGTGAGACTTTCATCCTCGGTTTGCTGCCGTTGGAAGGCCATCCTGATGTGTGATGCCGTCGATATGACTGACGGGTGGGGAAAGGGACGCAGAGAAGACCGACACGACGACGGGCAGCGTCAAGAAGGACATTGGGTCACGCAATGTTGTCCGCTTTCGGCTGTCCCAGAGTCTGCTCGAAGAAGTTTATTGGCAGACCCATATCATGTCCACTAGCGCCGAGCAGAAGTTTTATCAGATCTGCAGATAAGGGATCATGCCCGACGCCACGTGTGCGTGTTGTGGGTCCTCGCTTATGTGTGCGGCAGGATTGGACGGTGTCCACTTATACAGCTGCCGATGTCGGATGCTCCGCGTCTAGCCGAAGAAGTCGCGTAGACCCTAGACTGCTAATTAGCGGCTAATAACAATAGCGCCGCGTATACCTTTACTACCTTACGGTCCATATTCTCGTATAACTACATCAGCTGCTACAAGGGTGCATCAAGTAGCTCGTTCACCTGGCACAACAGTATTGTGATGGATGTGGAGGTCATCGACGACTTGGTTGAACTGAAGGTCGAGGACGGCGAGACGGACGGGGAGTCTGACGAGGATGGGAAGCTGGTTATGATGAAGATGTAATAGTCGACCTGGCCCTCTGCGCAAAATGAATGAGCTGTATTTCCACAAAAGTGATGCAGGAAATGATCGATCTACCGAGTATCGTGTCGGAGCTACGTATGGTGGTAATCCCGTCAATGATCGTGTACAGGTCGTAATCCAGACCCTAGCCCATCTCTTGGCTGGGGGTGCCCGGTCCCCCATGGCTCTCCACAGCAATGACCTTGCACATGCCGCGGTCGTGTTTGAGGAGATCGGTCGCCTGCGGGTACATGATCGCTGTTGAAGGCGAATATATGCTTCATCTACCCGAGGGCAGGGATACCATCAAGACAAGATTGACAGATTGGGTCCGGAAGAGATTTCTGCGTTGGTCGCTTGTCTCATGAAGGTTCCGCTGTGTCCGCCTGCAGATCTGGACATTGGTATAGTTTGGGTGGAAGTTAAGGCCGTGCAACGCCTTGTGCAGGCCAGATCCCGGAGGATGGAGACCGGTCCCTTCAAAAATGCTTTGTCTACAAACCAAGGGTCGCGCATATTGCAAGCGCAAGGGCGAAGATGCCACCCTGACCAGCATCCATTGAGCCGCATGTTCCGCGAAGCACAACGTAGTTATGCCCGAGATCAGGTTTGTTGTAAGGTTGCGCGATTTGAGCATGATTGCCATGGCGACCAAGTACGAGATTCCTCCACTGCCGAGTTCGAGGAGGAGGTGCAAACTATACACAGCATCGTGAGGACATGATCAGAAGTGTCGACACGATGGCGAGATCCCGGCTGCTGGCTTTGCTCTCGCGATGACGATGATCAATCAACGAAATGTTATCCACGAAGGCGGAAGCCTCAACGTGGCTAATGGTTGTTAGCGTCGTCTATTCGACGATATGGCCGTGTATAGCGACTTTAGGCCGAACAATATACATACCAGGATCTTGACAGCGCCGATACAGGACCACCTGCGCCTTTGGCAAAATACTTGCTATGAGCTAAGCGTGGTCGAGAGCCTAGTCAATCATATGATCACGTTGACGAAAATGACTGAGAGCCTGTTCAGGAAGATGCCAAGCAGCATGATTGCAGTATATGATGCGCGATTGCTATAGCGAGCTCCGGTATGAAGGTCGTGGCTTTGCTCGAAATCACGGCCATGTCTTTCTTTACGACGGGCGTGGTAACACTGCCGAAGGTGTCTGGCAAGAAGAAACATCGCCATGGACCACAACTGAGTTGGAGCACCTTGAGAGGGGCGAAGATGGTGGGGACTCTGCCTGATGACTTGGTTCAGGGAAACCAGACCCCCTTGTAGGCGAGCGGCAAGTCGGAAAACTGCATAAGCAGAACCCTGCTACTTTCTCGTCTAGCGGTCCGTACGTGATTGTCGTGCTGGGCACATTCGTGGTGAGAATGAAGCCGAGAGACAAAGACAAGGCTACGTGTGCGGAAGATGATGCCAGAAATGAGGCAGATGGGAGCCTCCGGTGCAAACGAGATCGTGATAAAGAATTAGATGCTGATTGTGGCTTTGTGCAAGCTACTGAGCACGGCCATAGTCAAAGAACGATAAACAAGCGACATGTCCAATCACGTGGTGAGCTTCGGACTTTGGGGATCGCTTCCACATACTCTAAGTAGCAGTCGCTCACGAAGCTTGCTGTTCATGATGGATGAGTTGTCTCGCAATCAGATCGACTTCCTGGCATCTGGAGCATGCCTTGCCTGAACGTCCTCCCGAAACAGCCAATATGTATCCACATTCGCGAAGGGACAACGCTTTCTGATTTGAATACGCCCTAAGCCAAGCGGCTCGATAGACGAGCACAGGTTCGTGATTGCAGCCATTGACCCGGTAATGTCTTGAAATTCACGCGCGAGATCTTCGTTTATAGCGGTAGAACCGGCACCACAATCTCACTTATGCGTCTTTCCATAATCCTGGACATATCATCCGACGCAATGATATCTAGCACCGTGAACACGAGGCTGTGTTCGACTCGGAGCTTTGTTTGAACATGCGTTCCGCCGGCTTTGCCACTTCTCGTGTGCACAGCTTCTCAAGGATAAGGCTTCATGCCGATCTCGACGTGCGACTGGTGTTGATGCAGAGGTTGCTCGAAGTAGCAGGCAGCGATACAGGTTGCTGAAATGCTTACTATCTGTATGACTCTGGTGTGCTCGTCGAATCATGGCGTACCATAGCATGAACTTCATGAGCCTGGAGGGTCGATCATGCAGGGTGAACGGATTCGTCTTGACCGGCATATGTTGAGTCACTGGCGAGGTGGCGTGGGCGAAACACCTCACAGTCGAAGGCGGAGGCCAACATCCTCGGAAGGCCTCGATAATCGTGCGCCACCTCACCAAGATCAGAGCGGCGAACATTCTCACCACTCCTCCTACCTTCGCTTGAAGCATCCTCCCAGAGGAATGCCGGGTGCCCCCTTACGCTGCGCATTTTTGAGGCCGGACTGAGTAGCGATGCTGGCCTCGCGAAGGCAGCGGACCAGAGTACTGAACCGAACTAAGCGTAGCAACCCATCTGCGCTTTCGTGTAGGGTCATGAAACATCATACTGACCTTCCTCGATCCCTCTATCTGCGACCGATCCGGTGTTGAATCATAATCTCCGTATATTTCAACACAGCCAGGCTTGGCGGCTTCTGGAATGTGCGTGCGATGCAAGGGAGGGTTTCCGATGGGTGACGGCATACTTCGCCGACCGTGCTCCACGATTTTGTAGCCCCTTGGGTGTGGAGGCCGCTGTTATGCGATCAGTTTCGTTTGTACATCGTCCTTCAACTCCTGAAAGTCGAAGATTCAGTCGCAGAACTGCTTCGTGCACCACCTGTCGGCGATTCTTGGTTGATAGACGAGATATATAGCCACCCGCCATGTCCCTGGAGCTATCGGTGAACTGTATTGGGTCTCTCATGAGCTTTTGTTGATCGCGTAGTGCAAGGCTATGCAGTTCAGCTGTGGTCATGCCAGCCGCCGTTTGATGAAGCACTGTCATTCTGTGCGCAGTAACAAAGCTCATCAGTGCTGGACGCCATAGGCCATTCAGAAGGGATGAATCAGCGCCAGATCTTGCTGCCATATTTGTACGCTTGGGATTTTTCCTCGGTTGGCCGAGCAGCAGGATGAGCCGACGCCTCCCCGACGGCACACCGGACGGCATGGCACGTTTGCGCCTCCTCTTTGGCATGCCGGACAGCAAAACGTGCTGGCTTCTTTGCCTTCAAGTATCGTGCAGCTATTGACGCCTGATGAAACGTTGCCATTGGCTCATGCCGAGCATTCTACGACGCGGGCAGCAGATCGGCCACAGCTCGATCCTGGAGCCTAGACAACCCGTAATGACTCTGCCTGTTGGTATCGAATGCAAAGATAATCGAAGTAGGTGACAGTCTACCGCGGCTCAGCCCGTCAACTACCAAGGGCACTGACTCCGGTCATCCAGGAGTCTCAGTGCATGTACTTTGTCTTCCCTTCACTGCCTTCGATCGTCTGCTTCATCGTAGATTCGCTTGGTGACTTGCTCATAAGCAATATTCGTGGCAGCGTGACTCGGCCCACTGATATCTGCTTCCCGATGCGCTAGCTGTTCGTTGTTCCATGTGTACATAACACACCAAGCATGGACTTCTGGTTCCGTCATGGAATGGCGAGCTAAGAGTATACCACTTCACGAACACGTGTACCGCGCGAGATCCCTCGGGCGCGGTGCGGATTTGGAGCCATGTTCGGTAGATGTGATGCGTATAGCCCTCTTCAGTAAGTATACATGGCGCGCTACTCACGATCAAGAGCAGCACGAGGTCATGCGTGGTAGAGAAGGCCAGAGTCATGCGGTGATCATGCGGTAACAGCACGAGGCCATCCAAGCCATCCGAGAGGCTACCGGAGAAACTGGGGCAGAGCAGAACGGGGAGGAGATCACCGCAAGGATGCAAGCAATCCGAAGGCTGTGAAGGCGGCAGATCGCCAACCCAGGGCATTGCACGCGGTAAGGTCATCGAGGTGCCAGATTTCTCGAGCAGTGAGGTGCAAGTCAACAAGAGCATGGTCGAGGAGGTATGTCGGCGATGGGTATAAGTGCGCTTTGCGATGTCGTTTGTCGGCTTGATAGGTCTCTCGTTGCAACCGCTCATAAACCAGCTTCTGGCAAGGAATGCTTGTCGACAACAATCAGGATTCCGTGCTTGCCAAATGACACACCAGTCTCTGGACCGCCTTGATCCGAGAACTCTCAGGTCGATTCACGGCTTTGCCTGTGCCATCGAAAGTTCAAATCACCTGTCCTGACGAGAGCACAGATACCGTGAAGTGTAGCGCAAGTGAGCGCCGGTCTCCGATTGAGACCTTGTAACGCAGTATAGAGATATCACGCTTTTCCCTCGGCTGTGGAACCCGCAAACACGGAACAGGCTCAATCATTCATCTGCCTGTAGCAGGCGCGGAGTACGCTCCAACATATCGTAGGCCCATGTCCTGACCTGATGTCCAGCCTTCTGATGATCACCTCCAATTTTCACTTGTTTCGATGACCGATGCAAACAGGCAATAGCCCACCCTGGCGCTCCAGGAAAGGTCCCAGTTCGTTAGTCGTTTGCGCCCGCATGTGTGGGTGGTGAAGGGAATGGTAGCCTGGCCTGTAGCCGGGACGGTAGATCTGGAGATAGTGGCCGACTTCATGATCTGCCAACTGTCAAAGAAGACTTGCAAAGGCTGAGTGCTCTGCAGGCAGGTTGGCCAATAGATATCGAGAGAAAGAGCGTGATGTATTGGCAGTTTTTGTGTACAAGTATGTATGTGTGTTTGTGTATCCGCGTGGCTTTGTGTGTGCCCTTCTCTGTGCCTGGGCCCGAGCGAATACACAATCCCGGCTCAACTTGAATCAAAAGGAGAGAAATTTGGAACGCCAACGTTCATGACAAGAAGTGAGGGCTGTGACTATCATCCGGGTACTTCGAGCATCCATGAGTGTATGCATAGTACAGCGTACAGTCTTAGAGTCTGTTACTCAGCACGGAGGGAAGCAGGGTGGGGTGAGCGCAGATGCAAATCTGTCCACTCGCCGCTGGACAGTTCATGCTCACCTGTCTGCGCGGGCCGAGCGGCCCGCGCGAATCTGTCAGTTTTGCGGACAGATTGTCAATATCACGTGCCGCCCTTCAAACATCATGCTTGTTATCCAACTCAGACAGACTTCATGCTTCACACCACAATCATGAGCGAGCTCAGCACCATGCAGGCTCTACCACCATCGAGGTCATCCATGGACGACTTAAAGACAGCGCTTCGTGCGGCGATCGGAACGAGCACGGAGGAGGCGATGCATACTCTTGCATTGGGGTTTCCACCGGACATTGATGCGACCACTGCGCTCACTGTCGCATCTGAACTGCGCCATCCGGACTTAGTCCGCTTTTTCGACAATGCAGTGGATCAGGTGATCATCAGCACATGTCGTGCAAAGTCTTCTTGCGCCAGACATCTCTCCGCCTTTCGACATATAACTCGGAGATGTGCGTGGGAAGTAGATGTGATCCTGTTCCTGGGCGTTTTCGGGATCGAAGCATGCAAATCACGAACTCTCCTTGACTGCATGGCTCAACTTGTTGCCACGACAGAGGCACCATTCGAAGACTTGTACGAGAAGTTGTGCAGGGCGAGGAGATACAGAGTCCAGGGCAACAAGAAGCAAGGAGAGAGGTTGTCAGTGGCAGACAAGTGGACGGTGAAGGACGTGACCCATGTGCTTCAAGACATGACTTGGTCTAAAAGCGATGCAGGCCATGAAGTGATCGTGACGCAGCAGCACGTACAAATCGATGAGATCGAAGGAGGGCTGCGCCTAGGCATGCAACACTCGATGGCGCCCACTTGCAGTAATGAGCTTGTTCCATTCCGCATCGATACCGCCACCACACCCAAGGAGAACATTGGGATTGACCGAGGGACTTCGGTATCCCAGCGAGAAAAGAACGAGGATGCGATGGACGGTCAGGGAGTGGAAGCCGGAGAACCGTTCACACCTGCAAATGACCTGGCCACTCTTGCAAACGCAGCTGCAGCATTACGGGAGGAAGAGCCGACAGTTATCGAGAGGCTCAACAGTTTGGCGGATTATTCGGATCAGATCGACACCTACATAGAGGACGAGGGTAGTGATGACAGCTACTTGTCAATCGAACAAGGCCGTCATGCAGACCTGACAGTGAAGCAGTCAACACCCATGCATCTTAGCCTCTCAACGCCAACGAAAAAGTCTTGTTGGAGCGATGTCTCCTCCGTCGATAGCGATACTGGTTCACCATTTGTCGTCATGCCTCTGCAAGACGAGACATCGTTACCACCTAGAAAGCGTCGGCGGGTCACCGGTCCAGAGTCGAATGCGCAGTTTGTGACGAAGGACATCTTACAAGCGCATCAAAGTAAGACTTACGCTTGCCATCACATGACGCCGACAACACCCAAAGATGGCCTTCACGCTCCGATCGTCGACGGAGCGCTGGAGCATGAATCTTGTGCCGTGGAGCTCGCGATTGCTCCATCGTCGGTTGCGCGAAACCAAGCCATCTGTATGACCGCTGAAGGACGTGAAAAGTTGCTAAACCTTCCAACAACTTTGCCGGAGAACGAGGATACTCGCAGGAACAGGGAGGCCGCCAAGCGATACCTTGACAATGACTGGCTGAAGGATGAGGACATTGACGACGCCCTCTCCGCCTTCAAGTCGGATCGGATCTGCCTGCTTTCATCTAATTTCCTGCGCTCAGAGTTTAGTGCCGGCGAAGCAGTGAGGACAGTCCGTCATCTCTCGGATAGCCACAGTCATGTCATTGTACCCATCAATGCATGTATTAACCACTGGTGCCTCGGGGTGGCTGATCGCACGACGGGCGTATGCACCATATACGATCCTTTGAAGTCGGAGCGCTATCTGCGAAGCGCGAAAGAGCTTTTCATTCCGTGGCTCAACGGCGCAGTATCACACCACGCAGATATTGACCATTGGACGTGCGAATTATGCCCAGCTGTCTTGCGTCAAAGCGATACTTTCAACTGCGGTATCTACGTTATCGTGTATGGCATCTATGCCATGAACGAGGTAGCTGTTCCCGCTACCATCTGTCCGGAGATCTGGAGGAAATGTCTTGCAGCTGCAGCTTGTGATGCCAGCAATATACAACCTCAGCAAGATCCACCATTTCCGCCATCGGAGTACACAGACATGATGAAATTGCCTGCGAGCTTACCAGGTATTCTTGCGCGATGGAAACAAGACGTAAACGACGGGGAACAACGAATATCAGATTCCGGATATCGTCGATCGGAATGTGAAGCTTTGACTCAGCTGGCGAGATCCGTTCTGCAAGATCGGAAAGCCCGATCACTTGCGACGAAGACAATGTTCGATCAACTTTCGCTCTCACTCAGATCTCATGAGAATCAAGCCGAGCATTCCCTCATGCAAGTGGCGGTCGAAGTGGTGGCCAAAGTTCGCAGCACCCTCGCGCCTCTACAACGTTTGCTGGACCAAGAAGATGTGGACCAACGATTCCTTGACGCTTTCATCCGCCAAGCATCAGCGTCGGCTCAACTTCATGATGCCGATCAGGTCAGGTTTCGTGCGGAGGCGAAGCTCCTAGCGAAGGAGCGTCGCGCCTTTGCTCAGGGTGTACTGGAGCTTTACACCTGACAGTGAAATTGCCTGGCAGTACGCTCACGCATGCTGCCGCAGCATGTTTCGTATTAGCTTCTATCGATGTCACGAATGTATGATTAAACACTGGCTTCGAGCGACCACGAATGGATGGAGGATAGGGTGATGGAGCCAGATGAATTATCGAAGGCGCGGCGCACTTTGCTTGCTCTGATGTACTATAGCTTGCTGATTTTCTAGTGAGCAGCTGCTCGTAGCTGCTATACTCGGATTCTCCTATGTATGTATAGATCATACACAGTTCCCTTGCAGCATCGTCCATAATCAGGTCCAGCGAATCTGAACTCTTGAAACTGTGTCCTGCGAAGCATGCACATTTCTAGAACTGCGATGCCCGGCCTTGTTGTCTCCCGCGACCCTCAATGCCGCCGGTGTGCCGCTCACCTAGCCACCGTTCCTCTACAGCTGTGCGTGTGCCGTCTAGTCAACAAGCTGACATCTTGTGTCTGACCGCTTATATCAGTCTGGGCTGACTGCATCACAAGGTACATCGCTGTGGGTGCCGCATGAGCTTCGCGGTATCCGGACACATGGAAGGTCGCTGGCGACTCGTTTTCCAGGCATTTTGCAACGACATTGCGACCTGGCTGACATGCTCGTACTCCGACATTGATGCCTTTCGGCTTCGTCCTAGCGTGCCAATCTAGATCCGCCTCTGTCGGGTGAGCTACGCTCCTCCAGCGATAGTACACTGGCCGTCACCGACGGAGAGTACGGTAGCTTAGCCGTCCTCCTAACCCTACTACTGCCTGCCTACCTGCATAGCGGAGGCCGGAACGATGCGACAGTGTGGTGCAGCATGGCGGCAATGCATACAGCGACCGCGACGACGATGCGACAGAGGACATGGTGTGCTTGCAGGATGCTACGGACCTGGAACGTGCAATGAAGTGATGTGATAGAGTCTGAGGTGACGCCGCAGACCGTAGAGCGTCTACTGGGTTGACCTACGGCGATCGTGGTGCATATCAGTGTTACGAGACGAATGTCGCCGAGTTGATCGCCGTCGCAGATACTAACGCGCGAGTCATAGAACGATGAGAGGGCAGCAGGGGTGTCAGAGATCGTCCGCAGTATGACAAGGCGATCATATACGCGGTCAGAGATGTCGCGCTCTACGAGGAAGTATGAGAGGAGTTGAATGTTGTATTCTTCAATGGCAGCCCGAAGTTCCGACAGCGTTCATCCTTGTATCAGATGCGACTCGATATTCTAATCTACAGATGACTGAGTGCATGCTCGAAGCCGTCATTCTCATATTCAATCTCCTTGACCACGTCATCATGATCTGCAGTCGTAGATCCCGCTGCACACAAACTACATGATCCGAACCAGCGTGCATCCTCAGCCCACAACTCAACCAGCGAGTCGAACTCGTTCTGACATGCATGTGCTTTGAATACAGGTTTCTCGAGAAACCAGCATCGGATGAAATGATCAATGTACGCCGAGCGCCACGCTGGGCTGGATAAACCCTTGGCCAGTCGCCTGATGCGATCTCGGCACGCCTCTACAGGTGAAGTCCCTGTGGACACCTCAAGAACGACAGTAGTCGGATCGTAAACACATGACATGCTCGAGAAGGTGTGCCCATATAGATATCCCGAGTCGAGAGCCATGGCCGCATGAGGGGAGCTGGGCGGCACGAACACCGACTCTCCAGGCATCTGCACAAAGAATGATCCATGATCGATGCGCGTCAAGGCTCGCGCGGTATCGTTGTCACACGCCACCAAGTGATGTAGCTCTGTCGATGGCCAGAGGAGCCACAACTTCAAAGCCTGAGGTTTCCCGGGCTGATCGGCCCCAACTGCGGTGGATATGTGTGGATCGGAGTCGTGATGTACCTCGGTCCTAGTGAGACGTGGAGTGATGTTGGCGTTGGCACGGTTTTGTACAAACTCGCTAGTAGGGATGTACTGATTGGCGATCTCCTTCACTCGTTGACTATACGCATCACGCTTTGACTTTGCCATGACGTGATGCATAGGCATGTTGAGCACTCGCACCGACGTCTCTCGATGTGACAAGACATCCTTCACCCATGCCATCCATTCTTCTAGTTTGAAGTGGACAGGGTCTGATCGGTCCCACAACTCTGTCCCTTCAGGAATCCCTTTCCGACTCGCTTTTGCCGCACTCACGTTTGCGCGAGTGCTGATATCTACCAGGAGGTCTTGCATCGAAGGTAAGATCTTCAAGCCCTCGTCGCTGACGATATGCCATCGTGTGTGGCGTCGACGAGGTTGGGGTTGATGATGTCGTATGTTCGGTAGTCTGTCCAGTTCCTGGATGTTCCAGTCTTCCAACACTTCCGGGTCGATTCCACATGCTACCAATACATCCGTGATGGTTTCATGCTGTTCGATAGGGCATTGCCGCGGTCGTTTTCTTGACTTCGGGGCAGGGGTCGGCGTTAGGGCAGGGGGCGGCGCGGGGTCTGCAGTCGAGGCCGGGGCCGCGTTCGGTTGTGCAGGCAGTTGTGGATGCGCCGTCCTTTTGTGTCGAGCGAGGTGACCATGTCCGATGGTCTTGTGACACACGTCACACGTGCGAACCTTCTTGTCCATGATCGCGACAAGCGGCGATGCGGGTGCGGGTAATGCGGTTGGCTGCGATCGACACGGTGAGTGATGGCGATGGCGAGTGATGGCGAAGGCGAATGATGGCGAAGGCGATGGCGAGGGCGCAGATGGCGCAGATGGCGAAGTGGCGAAGATGGCGAAGTGGCGAAGATGGCAAAAATGGCGACTGGAGAAGGTGGCAATGGCGAGTGGTCAGAAGTGGTCAGCAAGGAAGACAATTGACTAATCTGATAGCACTCGCATGTAAGGCTCATTGGTCATTGTTGCAGCCGCTTACCTAGGTTATGTGCTCTCCGAAACACAGTACCAATAAGAAGAACCAAGAATGAAGACAATATAAGATCAAAAAGATGCAAATGCAGAGGAACGCAAGGATCTGTATTCTCAGATGGGATACATCGATTCCAATATTCACCAAACGGCATCGCCAGCTCTGATGTCGTCGCCTTCTTCATTCACCACTCTGGTGTTCTTTCAAGTCGGATGGCCCGCGAGCGCTGCAGACACCACCAAAACGAACGTCGCTGCCAAGGCACGTATTGGTTGAGCACGGTATGAAGGTGTCTGCTATCTCAATATAGCTGCCTTCTGCCGAGATTTCTGCAGCGTTTTTGTCAAGCCTCGCCTTCCATAGCGTGGCTGCACGTTCCTTAACATCTTGTTGCTGGCTGGCAGGAATCCCCTATCTCCATTCTAGCTTCGCTCGTAGCACCCTCGATAAGCTGACAGCGAGATTGCTGCAGCTTCCGAAGTTGGTCAAGCAGACGGTCCCATCGTCTATGAGCAGGACGATGTGGGAAGCATGTGGTACAGTCGAGGATAGATCGAGCGTATCCAGTCGTTCCTGAAAGTGGCGATGCCACACCCCAGGTCACAGGTGCCCACTGTTGCATACATATATTCACTTGTATGCTGCAAAGCTCTTTTGCCTCCTCTCGATCATCGGTAGGTGTGGCCATTAGCAATGTACTCTGACGTGAATCCTCATACCTTGCTCGAGATTGACGGCCGGCGGAACTGTTGCGAGGGCGACAGTAAGGGTAGCGACTGGCGCGATCGCGAGCGGATTGAAAAAGAGATCATGGGCCCGTTCATACAGCAATACTACGGCTGCAATGGTGGGGACGAGGCTGTTGATGAATAACCTCAAAGGTCGAGCTGTTGGGAACTGAGGTTTCGCATATATCAGATGTGTAAGCATACAGTATCTAGCGCACGGACGTGTCCCAACGGCACTTGATCCGTGCACGCTACAGATTTCGTCAAGAAAGCCCGCCGCTTCGAGAAAGCCGGCTACTTCGAGACTCTACATCATCTTTGCCATCGTTCTCAAAGCATCCGAACATCGAGGATCACTCCTCCCCACAGACCGACCACCGTCATTAGTATGGGCACCTACAAAGAATTCGAGAAAGATCGAGAGAGGATCGACAAGCTGCGGAAAGATGCTATCGGCAAGGATACCCCGAAGGCACGGATACATGTTTTCCGATCAACCATCCAGTACATAAAAGAACGGCACGAGCGTAATGGTATCTTAGCTGTCGGAGTACAAGCAGCACTGAAGAATGTTTGCGACATAAGCGACAAAGACCTCGATCAAATTGTACTGCAATTTGAAGCGCAACCAGAACAACGAAACTATGGCGCACTAAAGTCGACGAAGCATAATGGAAATCGAAGACGTATGATGTTATTTATGGCCGTACTCGGAGCATGGGGCGACGACGTGTGTCGTTACTACGGGTGGACTCCCGAATTGTCACAACCCCGACTAGTGCTACTTCGATACATGTGTGCCCGATATTCGCAGTTCGATGCATTCGTTACAGACATAAATCCTATACTGCTAGATCGGTATCAAGCAACAATCCGACCTGGGAATAACGGGGTGCGGATTCATGAAAAGCAGCGCAAACGCAAGTCGACTATTCTGGACAGGTCGCCTTTCGAATCCGCAGACCTCGAGACTTTGAAGCGATTGCTTCCGAAGACTGACCGTCAAAAACCCACCCCTCGCTCGGTAACGTTTGACGAAGACCTCACGGATTGTACGGAGATGACGAAGATAGAGTTGAAGGAGAAGTTCGGAGTGTCCCCACCTTACCTGATAGGATTGGACGATTACCACATGATTACTGCGCTCGATCAGACTAAGCTTATGCAAGATCGAGAATACGCATCTCAAAATACCACTATTGAGAATGCTGCCGATGATCATACTGCCCATAGCAATGCCGCCGATGAGAACATCGTTGATGAGGATGTCACAGGCGAGGATGCCGATGGCGAGATTGTCACTAGCGAAACTACCACAGGCGAGACTGTCACTGGCCATATTATAACAGGCGAGGGTGCCGATGGCGAGACTATCACAGGAGAAGAGGCCGGTAGCGAGACCAGCACTAGCGAGGATGTCACCACCGAGAATGGCAACCCTTCCAGTGGCCTTATTTCAGATTATAGCGACCAGACGATGACCACAGCAACACCCACACATGACGATGCTGTCAACGAGGCTACTGGTAGTTGCATACGAGGTCAACATAAACCGAGTGACTTAGTGATCATTGGCAACAGTCGAAGACCACCCCCAACGCTTGGACCTGGGGGAAGTGCTGGCGAGGACACCGACCGTGTTACCCAAGAGCAGATTCCGTTGAACGGTCACTCACCAGATCACGACAAGCACCTACTACCCCTGACACCTATGTCGAACATCAAACTCGGTGATGCTGTCGAGCCATTTATGCGTAAACGGAAGGGCTCCGTTAGTGGTGCCTCGCCACTTGGAGGGAGCAAGCGGTCTTTGACTACTATGTCGCCTCAGAGTCCTGTCACAGCTGCCGGCAATGCACTGTCTACGGGACATGTCTCTGAAGATGGATCGCTGTCCAGCCCGCGCCACGACATCGCCCCTACCTCTTCTGATACCACAATGGCTGGTTACCTCGGACAGAGCGCTGCAGGCTCTTATGGGGCAACGATATCGCCTAGCTTTGGTATTCCCAGTCCTGTGAACTCTTTGTTCGGCCCCCTGTGCAACACACCCGGTTCACATGCCGAAGCTTCGAAGCATGCCACTATATCTAGACATGCCGCGCTCCGTGAATCCGGCAACGGTGGCCATGTTGTACAGCATAATGAGATTACACGCTCGGGATCCAATTTATTCGATGCTTTGGTCGTTGTGGACACGGAATCCAACCAGGCCCCTACTGATACCCTATCTGGTGAGATTCGACCTCCGTCGTATAGTGGATATCAATGTCTTTACCGCGAAGATAGGTGGTGGTTGCCCGACAACCCGATTCTGCCACGGATCTACCAGTCACCCAGTCTTTCCGGATGTTTCGGGTACCCAGTCGATGCAAATGACGCTGAAATCTACTACATGACACCTGAAGATTTCGATGAAAAGTCTACATCCGGCCATATTTTCACCGCCCCTGTCGTTCTTCGTCCCAAAATACCGACCCCTGTGCGGTACGATCTGGAACACTTTGCTCAAGCCGTCAAACTTCACAACAACTCTGCAACGTGTACGATCGAGGTGCGGGAACGCAATGCTCTTCTGCCAAAGAGCATCCCCGTCCGGGAATTCGTGGCAATGCTAGAGGACGAGAAATGTACTTCGACTGGCAACGCTCTGAATTTAGGTCCGATCGTCGATGGCTTTCAACCTGCTTGCCTCGCGGCACCACGGTACCAAGCCCTAACAAGCCTCATCGCACGAAGTAAAGGTGCAGCGATCGGAAAAGGGCAAGGGGGAAGGAAGCAAAACGACGTAGAGCATTGCCTGAAGTTCAATCTGTTTGCATTTGCAGGTGCTAGTTCATACGCACATGTGGATGTCCTGAGTGGAACCTGGGGACATGTTGTTCAGGGCTCTAAATCATGGGTGACAGTACCACCACATTTGATGAAACAGCATGACTGGGATGAACTAGCGAGACTTGGTTGCAAATGGAATCCAGGTGACAAAGCTCGCACGATCGACCTCCGGAGAGGAGATACCTTGATCATGTTCCCTGGCGTTCCTATTGTCCACGCGGTCTTCACCATCGAAGCATGCTTAATGCAGGGAGGTATGTTCTGGGATATGGCTAACCTTCCAAGAACTCTAGAGTCGCTAGAGTGGATTGCCAAACATCCTATGGCTTCGAATGAATCACCGCCGAAAGATCTACATCTGATCATAGATGCGCTTGCAGACATGGCAGCTGACGAACCGGAACTGTTCAAGCATTATGAATTCGGCAGAGATGACTACGTGGAACAGGTTAAAGCGGCGATCGAGAATTGTCGCCAGGTCTTCAAACCACGCCAGATCAAGAAAGCAATTCGCAAGAGAGAAAACATGCGGAGGTAGCTAGAGTAACGGCTGCCTACTAACGCTCGCACGCTCGCGTGTATGCTCCTTGAAAGCCAACCGGCGATGAGTTCCGGCGTGAGTGACGCCGTATTGGACGAGCATGCACACGACCAAAACCATCTACGAGTACAACTATTGAGTCATGATCGTCAGCCAGGACAGACGAGATGAAGTCGACCTCGCCAGCTCGTAGTCGCAAGAGGATCTACTTGCACAGCATCCTAGACAAGATGAAGACCGAATAGAACGACAGGATTTCGTTATAGCTCAGGTAGCGGAACAACGAGGCAGAGTTGATGGCGAACCCGAACGAGCTTGTAGCTATGCTGTGCGTCATACGCGTGACCGCCACCTCCGGCGGCAACTGTCGACTGTTTCGTGTTGCATGCGATCTGCCGGACGTCTTAGAGGCAACGAATTGACGAGCTCGTTGTTTGCTCTTTTCTGGGGGATAGCTGTCGAGCAAGGTAAAGTCACGCCAGGTTCGCCATGGTCGCCATTTCGCCGACTCTCGCCGCTTCGCCGTCTCGCCATCTGCGCCATTCAGCCATCTGCGCCACTTCGCCATTTCGCCATGCCCGCCATGGTCGCCATAAGATCTTAGAAGGGTATTGTGCAGATATCGCAGCCAATGATGCTAAACGTCGTGGAGGTCGTGGCGGCGACGAGCGTCTTGGGGTAACGCATCTTGGTGTGGTTGCAGTGGAGAGACGTATGTAGTCGTAGAGTCTCGACATGTGATGTAAGGTAGCGGATGCTAGAGAGATGTATATAGAGTAAAATAGCCCAACGAGAGCAGCAGGAGCTTGCGTGATTCGGCGCTCTCCTCGTTCGGTGGGTATGCGGCAGCGTGATGGCGAATCTAAGACGTACACAAAAGGGAGTCGAGAGCTCATTATCCAGTCATGGACCAGATGAGGATGGATCTCTGCATTGCAATGCGTAGCATAATGTTCTTCCTTGCTACCGCTACGTGGCACGCAGTAGGCTCTTTGACGTACTGCCCCGCTAGATGCAACGCTATTTGAGATCCCTGAGGTCGGAGCTGCCTTTCGCCTACCTCTTGATCCATACACACTGCCGGCCGGATGCACGTCTCCAGGGTCCTGGGACAGTGCAAGGGGGTGGTGCGGACGTAAACGCGATTGGATTGACGTCCGCGCCGCACCTAAGCAGGTGAGCAGTAGTTGTCCTGATAGAAGCGAAAACAAGTCTATATAAGACATGAAGACGAGAAGATGGCCATGCTATCTATTGCCTAGCCAAGAGCCGTGTGACTTTGGCGAGCGTGAAGGCAGCGAACGGGTTTGCATAGAGAAGGGGAAGTCTCTAGATTGCGGACCGAGTATGAGTTCAGAACTGCATAACAACCTGTGCAGTATATCCCCGCCCGTCATCACGCACTCTGGTGGACGCGGGCGTTTACTTAGCTGACGGCTTGCGTGGAACAGGACAGCCATGTTCCGCCCTTGCGATGCCGGAGACCGAACTGCTTAGAATTGACTTCCTTGGTGTTAATCTTCTTGTCTCTAGATTCTGAAGCTGTTGACGAACGTCTTCCTTGTCCTCGGACGACGGTCTCCCATCGCTGTCGGTTTCTAGTCCCTCGTCCTGGTCCACGTCTTTTTCGCTCTCCTCGTCATCGCTTACGTCGTCCTCGCTGTGTATTTGCATCCGAACTTCGAGCACCAAGCAGCAACATTCAAATTATTCGACCACTGCTGACTACTGATTTGTAAAGGGAAGACGCCCAGTTCATTCGTGTGTCGATGCGACAATGGGTCATCCCGGGAAAGTTTTGATAGAATGCGCACATTTGAGTGTTTGCTCATACCTATAGAGGGTAGCCAGCATCGTCACATCGTCATAGTCTCATCTCGTGGGTCTGCTTGCCCAACCCCGGGATCGCTCGATCAAAGCTTGAGGGGTTTTGGAACGCGGCAGTCGAGTAAAGGCAGGAGAGTCGGCTTGGACTATAGATCTGAGGTTGAGTGCGTTGCCTGAACTTCCACACCGCCCCGGGTCGAGACGACCTGCGAAATTAGTGAGCCGCATCCTCTGTAACAGTATATTACCGGCCATCTGCACATCTATCTCTCGTTCGCCGTATCGTAGTCGTAACACATCTACAAAACGCTGTCGGCTGTAATCGTCATTCTTTTGACCTACTCCTACGGGAACACCGACAATTTGAGTTCGAAGCGAACTCTACAAGCAATCACTGACATAGACGCGAAGTGCCGTGTCGGACTTGAAGTTCTGGACGGGCGTCGTCGTGGCCGCGCCTTCGAGGCCGGGGGATGTGAGCGACGTCCGCGCTGCCCCTGCTTCGCCATCTCGCCATCTGCGCCACTTCGCCATTTCGCCAACCTCGCCATCTTCGCCATTTCGCCATTTCGCCATCTACGCCTTTGTACTCACTCGCACGCTCTGGCAATACAGAGTCCGGTTACCCCCTGTCTAGTCTGTATGTGGTAGTGATTTGCACCTCATCTCCATCAACACAAAGGCCCCTCTAGACAGCAGTAGAGTGTGCAAAGGTACAGAAATGTCGGTGAACGACTAGCTTTTGTACAAGGTACAGAAATTGAGCAATAGTACGTCTTCTTCCCCGGAATAGTAGGTGCTGTTCACGCGCCGTGATGATCGTACTGTGCCCAAAGGAGTGGCTGTTCCTGCAATCCCGGATATGCCTTACGTACGGCATTGTAAGGTTCGAGTGCATCAACTTTGTCACTTGGGCTTGTAACCTGACTCGTTAGGCGTCGGCCATGATCTCTTTCTCAAGCCTTCTCGTTCACGGTGCCGTCCAAGAACATTCGCTTAACCTGGTTGAAATCTTCTGACGATGCCGAGTAGGCAGTCAGGAGAAGTCTCGGTAGCATGACTGTGTAGTCGGATGGTTTTCATGTTCAGGTCTAAGCACTGTCTCGCTCCGCGCTAGCGTCTCCCTGTTCATCGCTTCCGCCTCTTCGTACTTGCCTTGGCTGTCTAGCACCTCTGCTAAGTTGCTTATGCTTATCAGCGTATCGGGATGTTCAGGTCTAAGCACTGTCTCCCTCCGCGCTAGCGTCTCCCTGTTTATCGCTTCCGCTTCTTCGTACTTGCCTTGGCTGTGTAGCACCCGCGCTAAGTTGCTTATGCTTATCAGCGTATCGGGATGTTCAGGTCCAAGCACTGTCTCCATCCGCGCTAGCGTCTCCCTGTTCATCGCTTCCGCCTCTTCGTACTTGCCTTGGCTGTATAGCACCCGCGCTAAGTTGCTTATGCTTATTAGCGTGTTAGGATGTTTAGGTCCAAGCACTGTCTCGCTCCGCGCTAGCGTCTCCCTGTTCATCGCTTCCGCCTCTTCGTACTTGCCTTGCCTGTCTAGCAACGACGCCAAGTTGCTCATGCTTGTTAGCGTCGAAGGATGTTCAGGTCCAAGCACTGTCTCCCTCCGCGCCAGCGTCTCCCTGTTCATCGCTTCCGCCTCTTCGTACTTGCCTTGCCTGTCTAGCAACGACGCCAAGTTGCTCATGCTTGTTAGCGTCGAAGGATGTTCAGGTCCAAGCACTGTCTCCCTCCGCGCTAGCGTCTCCCTGTTCATTGCTTCCGCCTCTTCGTACTTGCCTTGGCTGTCTAGCACTAGCGCCAAGTTGCTCATGCTCGTTAGCGTCGAAGGATGTTCAGGTCCAAGCACTGTCTCCCTCCGCGCTAGCGTCTCCCTGTTCATCGCTTCCGCCTCTTCGTACTTGCCTTGCCTGTCTAGCAACGACGCCAAGTTGCTTATGCTTATCAGCGTATCGGGATGTTCAGGTCCAAGCACTGTCTCCATCCGCGCTAGCGTCTCCCTGTTCATCGCTTCCGCCTCTTCGTACTTGCCTTGGCTGTATAGCACCCGCGCTAAGTTGCTTATGCTTATTAGCGTGTTAGGATGTTTAGGTCCAAGCACTGTCTCGCTCCGCGCTAGCGTCTCCCTGTTCATCGCTTCCGCCTCTTCGTACTTGCCTTGCCTGTCTAGCAACGACGCCAAGTTGCTCATGCTTGTTAGCGTCGAAGGATGTTCAGGTCCAAGCACTGTCTCCCTCCGCGCTAGCGTCTCCCTGTTTATTGCTTCCGCCTCTTCGTACTTGCCTTGGCTGTCTAGCACTAGCGCTAAACTGCTCATACTGATCAGTGTGTCGGGATGTTCAGGTCCAAGCACTGTCTTTCTGATCTCTAGCGTTCGTGTCTGTGTTGTTGCGGCTGCTGCATATTGACCTAGGCTGTCTTGGCATCGTCCTACTCGTTCGAAAAGAGAAGCCCTCACCAGTTGATCGAGTGCACCTTCACCTTGAGCAACATGCATAGCGTGTAGCAAGTAGTTTGTCCATACCTGTCTCTTGTCGTTCCCTCCAAACGGGACCAGCTCTTCGAGTCGCGCTGCTGCTTTGTTTGTCCAGAAGGTCCGTTCGCCGTGTTCGTCTAACCACCACGCTGATGCCATATACACGAGCCGGTGTATGTCAAAGAGCTTTTCATTGTCTTGTGCGATTTGCTGGCGCTCTGAGATGAAGGCGTATGCTTTCAGTGTGCCTATCGCCTTAAGCTGCCTGAGTCGAGAACTCGTATGAGGTAGCAGGGACAGGGGAATATTGACACGATCGATACACGCCATGAATGAGAGATACTCTGCTGCAAGAGGATCGTTTCGACGTATCTGATTGAACGATACGTACCATGTCTTCGCAACAGTACTGTCCATCTCTCGGTATCTCGCAGGGTCCTCGAAGTGCTCACCAAAAAGCTCGGCGTTCGTCCCGGTGTCGTGCAGCATCGAGATATAGTCCAACAAGGTCACGTCGTTATTGTTGATAAACGCTGCAGCTTGTACAATTGCGAGTGGTAGATGCGTCAATGCTTTAAGAAGCTCTGTTACATTCTCGTTGTCCTGAAGCAATGATTTCTTAGTGATGCGGAGCGAGAGTAGTTGCTTCGCCTCAATCTGGCTTATATCCTGTAGCTCGAGGACACTGCTAGGAGTCAGGCTCTCAGCAACTTTCCTGCTACGCGTCGTGAACAACACTTTGCCCTTTGAGCTATAGGGTAGGTAGTCGTATAGCCGAGTCGACCCAGATCTGCTGTCGGTAGGTTGCATAAGGATGTCAAGATCATCAGCATTGTCGACAATCATTAGCCAGGTCCGGCTGTTGCCCGAACTCAAGGCCTTTTTGACAAGCTCCTTGACGTCTGCATTATCATCGAGAATCCCCGGCACACTCAGACGAATGCCGATCTCGCGATATGCAAGCTCGAAACTCTGCTGATTGATAGCAGGTACCCAGAAGACAAGATGACTGGGGTCGGCACTAATTGTGCGATAGGCAAACTCGAGTGCGACCGCTGACTTGCCACACCCTCCTAGCCCGCATAGGGCTACACGTTGCTGATTGTCAGAATGGAGCAACGCTTGTTTAAAGCTGTGAAGCTGATCCTCACGTCCAGCAAACAGTTGATTTCTGGGGAAAGGCAGTGGTGACGGAACTGTACAAAGTCAGCTGTGCTAGCAGTGGTTCCTTCTGATTATTCTTCGAGAGTGATTTCCAGCATACCTGCTACGTCTCGTAGGCTCGTCACGCTCGATCCGCATCGTCGCCGTTCGATTTCTTCTCGCACCCGTTGTAGCGCATGCTCTTCTCCTTCGCCGTAGATGAGCGATAGGAACACCCCAAAGATGCCAAGCAGACAGTATGCTTTGTCCTCCTTGCGTGTCGTTGTCCGCCCTTTCGCCCAACGGAAGCGCTCTTCAATATCATAATCGGATAAACGTGGCTGCCGAAGTGCTGCCACGGGAATCTTAGTGATCTGATGAATCTCCTGCTCAAGCGATACTTTGCTGCCTAGTAGCTTTTTATCCCTCGAGAAGAATTCTACTGTCGCGGGAGCAAGCAGTTCCTGCAGCGTCCAGCCGCGTGTGAACCAGCGACTCCGTCGGAAGGCGTTGTCCCAAGTGACCGGAAAAGCTTGTGCGTCGGCCACCTCTTTCGGCGTCTCTACGTCCGAGAGGTAGACGTAGCACTTTGCTGCACCCTGGTACCAGCGGAACATGGAGTTGATCGCGGCGCTCAGCTCATCGCTTATGGATTTATCAATGCAGCAGCTGTCCACCCATGTGTACTCGATGCCGTCGTAGGCGGCTTGCGCGATACAGAAGCGGATCTTGTCATAGCCAGTCTTATGTTCGCCGGTGCCGCTTATTAGTTCCGGGTAGGTGACTTCCTGCCCGTCTGTCCATGTATGCGAGAGGATAGCATAAGGTGGAAGATGGTCATCGTCAAACCAAGTCGGCCTGATATTGCCGTCAGCTAAGCGTTTGAGGAGACGCATCGCTGTAGGCGCATGCTGCTGAGTGAGGTGCGTCACAAATTCCGTTCGTGGTCAGCTATCAATGAGTAGTACACCAGGCGGGACGCAGGCTGCATCTAGGACCGTGGTTTACGCTCAACAGCCTACGGTGTATGATGCAAAGCTTGGCACAGCTTCGATGAGGTCCATAGTAATCTCTTGATTGAGATAGCAGCTGGTGCAGAAGTATCGGCGAACTGCAAAGTTGTGGTGAAAGTTTGGGAGACGTAATGATGTGTGAGAGAGAGAGAACCGGTGGACGAAGATGACGGCTGTGGAGGGTGGCGCAGATAAGCGAGTGTTCCGGTGAAGGCGTCCATCTACAAGCCACCGAGAATGCCCGACGGGCGAATAACAGCTTTTAACAGACTCAAAGTTGCCAGATTGACATTCCTGTCTGAACAGTCCCACTCACTCATTACCCGTAGAAATCATCCCCTCAAAGAACGGCATAGTTGATCGGAATCCGGAATGCAGAGGACGTCCGTGGCGACCTGCTGTGATGGTGGACAGGCGTTGGGTGAAGTAGAATGCTGCTGCTGACGATAAGCAAATTATTCGCAGCTACGTTGCCACGTCATGCCGAGCAAGACGTTGGTACTATGTATATCGAGACACAATCGTGATCGATCGATTGGGTCGCGCCTTGCTGCGACGCCGGATTAGAGTAGTGGAGGGTGCGGGTGCGGGGTGCGGTGCGTTGTACCTAACGGGCGGAGCGTGGGGGCGATGCAGCCATGCTGTGTGGAATGTGGCAAGGCTACGAAGTTACCTATCGTGGATATCTATGCGAGATGCGGACGAGGGACTGCGCCAGCTGCGGCTCAGCCTTGCGGTCTCTGCTTCGATGCGAGTAGTCTAATCTACCCTTGTACGTGGGCAAGAAGTGCTAACTCCATTGCTGTGGCAATCCAGATTCACAATATCATCAGATGTCGGTCGACGTGGTGTCACGTTTCGCAGTACAGAGTGACATTCGGCTGACAAGTGAGATCACTACATCATCTACAGTAGGGGTCAGCTCAGCTGCATACATCACGCGGTTCTTATATCAATGGCCTATGTGGGTTCTGGAAAGCCAACATGACTTCGCAGCTGATGGCAAGCATAGTGGAGATTTTCGAGCAGAGTACGAAAGCACGAGAGTACCGATTGATTATTGTGGACTAAACAGTTTCTAGATGGTCAAGGGACATGGCACATCACGTATCTTACTGTAGAGGCATTCTGTACTGTGCACGGCAGAACAAACAAAACATCTATGCAGAACTGCATATTTGGGTAAGTGTCCTGCCTTGCTCTTATCATACATTGTACGATCAAAGACATAAAGTTTAATGACCATAGATTCTTTCCTAATCTGGACTCCACGGAAATATCGCTCTTGCACAAAAACTTCAACATACCAAGTTCGTACTGGAATTCGGTGTCTTTGGAGGCAAGTGGAAGCTTTGGTGCGGCCGAGCAACAGACCCCTAGTGGTAATCTCGAGAGCTACCAAACGCAGTTCCGATTTATGATCAAACAGCCGTCGTCGCAACAAACTCGATCGCAAGGACGAGCGAGCGCTCACTATGCTGGCACGATATCCAATGAATGGTACAAGCTTGGATTCTTCACCCAATGGCGTCCGCCGTCAAGATCGTTAGCCTTGTGTTTTGGACTGCCAGCCAATCTGCGACAGAAAGTATGGGGTTCCCTCCTCAATGGTCAGTCTACAATCACTTCCAATGTGCCGTACAGCATACATGCATTTCTTCTGTCCCATATCGTCCAGCATTTTGACGCGGCGGTATGGGCATGGCGGAACAGCGTACGCGCGCTGGAGCGTCGTCGACCAGAAATCGCAAGCCTCACACCCGAATATATCACTATGCACGAAATCGCGCGTCATGTGATTCACTCTTCCGAAGTGCTAGGAACAGTGCTTACGGTCGTTGATGCAGTGATCGAAGAGCAAAGACACTGCCAAACATCGACACACTCGCCACAATCTTCTTGTGCGGTGATCAACAGAGCCCTCCGACACCAGAAGACGCTTCTCCAGTGCTTGCACCATCGCTCGCAGGCTCTGGAAGGTCGGCTCAAGAATGAAATCAACCTGGTACCTGACACTTGCCCTCCTGAGCAATCTGAACCACTGACAAGTCCACAGGCATTCCATATCAACGCGCAGCGAGATAGCGTCATTGCCGCCAGGATCGCGGCCGCCGCCCAGATCGATGGCCAAGCGATGAAGACCATTAGTATCCTTGGGATGATCTTCCTCCCAGGAACGTACATCAGTGTATGTGTAATTCCCGTCCATGAGCTAAGAAGACAGCTGCTGACAATTCCATAGGCAGTTTTCAGTATGAGCTTCTTCAACTTCCAGCCTGGGTCACAGAACCCCCTCAGACTTGGCAAGTGTCAGAAAAGTTCTGGATCTACTGGGTCGTGGCCATTCCCACCACTATACTCACTATAGTGGCGTGGTATTTCTGGCAGCGGACGCAGGATAAATCGCGTTGGTAGCGCAATTGTGGCACTCTCTGCGAGCTTCTGATAAAGCACCACGATGTAGTTTTTCTTTATTCATAGCGCCGAATTAGGCTTTCTGTTACCTGCCCTATGCTACGACGAGAAAGCACTATGTCACGAGGGCGAATCGTTGAGAGGGGTGACGAGCAGAGTCGACTAAGCGCGACTGATCAATCCCCCAAATTGGACGCACGAAGCTTCACAGCTTTCGAAACATGACATATCACACACAGCAATATCAGATTTCATACCCACAGTCTTCCCTATCTCTCCTCCTCGCATGCTGAACCCAGTGCGTAAAAAGAACATGAGCTGCTTATCGGCACCATGCTCTGTCGCCGATGTCGCGCGGAGCTCACCAAGCTGTGCCGTGTGTATTGCACAGCATAAACCTCTCGAAGAATCTATACTCGAATCCACCTCCCGATCTGGCGAAGAAGGGCGCTACCCTGATCCAGACTCACAAACAATTTGGTTTGCGCCGCTTGCCAAATTGCTCTCGAACTCATCCTGCCTGCCTTGGACACCGTATTAATACTCACGCGCCTACGAAGCCTCTACCGAGCAGAAGCCACTGCACGTAGTTGCAGCTCTCACTCACATCATTCCCGTTAGACTCGCAATCCTTAAGCCGAGAAAAATATCGGTGCTGGAGTCGTCACATGCGGGATTGAGGATACGGACGCGACCACGTCCAGACATGCCTGGCGGCGGCATTGGACTGGGGCTACGCGCGAGCGGGAATGCCTTGACCATGATGGCACTATGCAGTCGACACGAAGACAGCGGAACTCCGAGGCCATCGTCGTTGATATATGGGAACGTGAAGTCGAACATCAAAGACCAACGCCACGTTGTTCATTCGATTTCCTGGTGACTGGAAATTCCCCGTGTATTCGGCGACCTGTTCTACAATCGTGCCGCTCCACGCGAAGACCAAGACATGACATTCGCCAAGTATCTCTCCACCAAGCGCCGAGACTTAAGCACCGACAACACCTTCGAAAGAGGAACCCGAGCATCATGATGGGTATGAGCGAAACGACCGTACGCTATGCTGGAATGTGCATCCTGCGATCTTGCTAGACGCATATTCCCTTACTGATGGTCCGACTCGACATGCGAATGTCCATTGCATACGCAAAGGCTGACCACAAAAGATACGATCGGCGCAAAATCTGATCGGTTGTCTATATCATAAGCAATCAGCCAGGACCGTTGCTAAGCTGCGAGTCCTCCTGGCTATGCCATTGTTTTTGGGATGACTTTAGCTAGCCTGGTCTCGATTGCTTCGCATCTCTCGTTGGCCGTATGCGCAGTGTCCATTCAGAGGGCCTCGTCGGCGGCATGTCAACTGACAATGAGGACACTGGCTTTGGCCAGAAGTATACATATTCAAGAGCAGGATAAACGAGCTCGCAATCGGACACGGAGTGGATATAGCAGTAAAGATGGCTTCACATCAAGCGTGGAACCTCATACACTCTGCGCTAACCCCGCTTCGCCACTTCGCCATTTCGCCATTTGCGCCACTTCGCCATTCTCGTCATTTCGCCATTCTCGCCATTTCGCCATCTTCGCCATCTGCGCCATCTGCGCCATCTGAAGTCGGGCGGGCAATCTGGCGGGAGTCTGCACAGGGACGGCGCGGACTACCAACCTGCATCCGCGCCACCTTCGTGTGCCGTCCTGCGCACCCCCCATCTCCATGCACACCTGCTGCCAGCCTGCCCAGGGGCGGGCGGCCGCTCCCCCACACGACCTCACCCACACGCGCGCCATGCCGGTGCTCGCTGCTCGTCCTGGCGCGTGGCAGGGGCTGAGTTCTTTGTGCTGGATGTGTGCTGTAACGTCTCCAAGACAATCGCGACTGGCGCAGACGACGCAGTTTGATCCACATATCTCGCCACACATTCACTGTCTGATCTAGGCTGAGATGAATATACTGGTCCCTGCCCTGGCTTTTCCAGTCGTCCTCATGTCGAGCAATCCACGCTGTGGATGTGTATCGGCCATCGAAATGTGCGACTGGATTGGCGCAAAACCTTGGTCAGATGCTGCAGCATAGTGATAAGCTACTAAGTAGTCATTGGCTATCAGTTGTACCTATCCTTGCACCAGCTTCGGGCGGTGCAAATGCTGTTGCAGGGATGAGAAGTTGTCGCTCTCGGTGTACGAATGATCAAGCTCGCACAGGTCGGGTCATGACGTACGAGGCAGTAGCCTGCTCAGCCCAGAGGCTCGTATGTAAGCTAAGGCTGTAGTGTTAAGGGCGTCTAGGGCAGAGGCTCTTATTGGATATTCTGAATAGAGGACGGTTGAAGCTAACGAGGCAGGAGATCTTGTATTCCAATCACTGAGGTTGAACAATAAGTTGTACACGATTCTAACTAATAAAACTAGCTACGCTATATATATAGGAGAATCGTAGATGCTTACCGTAAGCATTCGTGAGCTTACTTGTTCACGAGTGAGCAAGTGAGATGTGCTAGGATATACTTACTCTTACTAGAGTAAGCTATATTAGCGGGTGCTGCCTATTAGTACGGGCGGCTAGGCGCAGGTCGTGCACGTGCGTGCTCGTAACAACTATCCCCCTACTTAGACCAATGTCCTAGTAGTCACGTAGTAATTACTTTATAACTGTATATGTCCCTCTTTATAAGTAGGGCAGCGATGTCGTCCTCTCCCTCTATAAACCGTCTCCGCCTTACATTCGAAATTGCTAAACACGGCTATCTAGTAGAATTTGCTTGCGATCGCTGTTTCCTTAACGACTATAAGTGCATTATTATAGAAGGTCGCGTAAGACTAAAATGTTCCGAATATGTTCGAATCGGTCGCCCTTATATTAACATGTCCTAGTTATCGCTTAACAGAACACGGGATTAGCTCTAAAGAGAAATCGACGAAGATAAGGAAGAGTTGTTAAAAGTTATAGCGTAGTTGTTATATAAAAAGAAACTGCTTCGTTAGGCAGATAGGAGAGCGAAAAAGAAGGCTCTCTGCCTTGCTACGGAAATAGAGGAGTCTAGTAAATTAGATCTCGTAGAAGATTGTCCTACTACTACAATTAGTTCTACGGTGTCGCTAGCGGTATAGGAATCGCTAGATCTTATCAATTCAGCATTAGACGCTAGTAAAATTGTCGCAGGAGGTTCTAGCAATTCGTAAGGTTTTTTCTTAGTTCCTAGGTATTTTCCGATTCTAGGTATCCTTCCTATTTGACTAGGTATCGCTGACCTTGTTTCTTTAGGATTTTCTCGACAACGTATTCGTCTATGTCGGCTTAGTAATAGAAGGTCGTTTATAATAGTGTTTCTAGGTCTGCTAGTTCAAGTAAGGATATATAGAACATAGGGTAGATGCGTCCTATATCTTCGGGTAGGTCGAGGAGGTAGTTAACAGGTCCTCGTACTTCTTTGATCAAAAATAGACCGACTTTAACTGCGTTAAGTTTCTTTAAAGGTCTCTTTGTCTTAAAGTTTTTTGTAAGAAGGTATACTTTATCCCCCTTTTTAAGCTAAGGTGTATTTTTACTCTTCTTCTCTATTCGGGACGTTATTACCTGTTGTGATTTAACAATGTTCTGTTGTGCTGTTATAAATATATCTTTCAGTTAGTCGACCGTTATAATAGCCTAAGCTGCTAATAGCCCGTCGAACCCGGTTATAAAGGTGTTTAGTAACTTTCTATAGTTCGCGTAGAACAGTAAGAACTTAGTTGTTTTAGACACACTATCGTTAAGCGCAAGTTGTGCTAGAGGTAGCAAGCTTACCTAATTATCTTAATTGTGGTTGACGTAGTGTCGTATATACGTTTCTAGACTCTAATTCATTCTTTCTATTTGTCTATCTGTCGTAGGATAAAATACGGTAGACAGTTTATGTCGTATTCCGAGCTATGTTGTCAACGTCTTCTAATAATTCGAAGTAAAGAGCGTTCCTCGGTCAGTAATAATTACGCGAGGTATTCTATGTAATCGCATAAGTCTGTCGATAACACTGAATGCGAACTACACTGCATTTATCGATTCTTGACAGGGAATAAAGTAAGAGTACTTCGTTAGTCTGTCGACGATAACTAGTATCGAGTCGTAGGTTACTCTAAAAGTTCTATCCTTAGATTTTAGTAGCTTAACAATAAAGTCTATTATAACTTCCGACTATAGCTTAGCTAGTAGTAGCCTGAATTGTATTCCTCTATATCTAGCGTGTCGTAATAATTTATCTTGTTAACATTCTAAACATTTTTTGATGTATTTTCTGATATGTTTTCTTATGTGTTTAAATGTAAAGTGTCGGTATATTCTTTCAATAGTTCGAGTAACACTGGGGTGCCCTTATAAGGGATCCGCGTAATGTCGTTAGATATATTCTAGTATCTTGTCTAGAGATATAATCTTATATTTCCTTTTCGATATTAGGAACTGTTCTTCAGTGTCTTGTGCTATGCGTAGAATCGCGTTGAATTCCTAAGCGTGGCTACTAAGACTTCCGTTAGCGTTTATCTAAAGAATCTGTTGTTCTATGTTTTCTTTTTAACTTATATAGTCACTCCTTCGGCTAAGTGCGTCCGCTCTGCTGTTGTCCTTGCCTAGTGTGTACTAGATAGTGAACTTGTACTGTCCTAAGAGTTCCGACTAACAGGTCTGCCTTCGATTTAAGACCTTAGTAGTTGTAAAGTATAGCAGGTTCTTATAATCGGAGTAGATCGTAAGCTATAGAGCTCCTTCGGCGTAAATCCTCTAGTGTTGTAAGGCTACGACAATCGTAAGAAGTTCCTTATCGTAGATATCGTAGTTTTGTTCCGCTAGTGACATCTTCTTTAAGAAGTATACTATCGGATGCCGTTTGCTATTAGTTGTCTGTGTAAGACAGGCGCCTATAGCTATGTCTAATGTATCGGTTTCGAGTTAAATTAGTTTCGTCGTGTTAAACATCCGTAGTATAGGTTGTTCTATATAGGCTTTCTTTAGTGCCTTAAATGCTGATTCTTACTGTGCTTCCTATTTGAAAGGCTTGTCCTTTTAGGTAAGTTCGGTAAGTAGTGTCGCGATCTTCGAGTAGTCTTTAATAAATTTCTAGTTGTAATTAGCTAGTCCTAGGAACGATTGTATTTCCTTAACGTTGCTAGGCGTAGGCTATTCTTTAATAGACTTGATCTTTTCTAGGTCTAGTTTAATACCGTTTCCCCCGACAATAAATCTAAGGAATTTGACTTCCTTTTTATAGAATTTACATTTGTCGATGCTAACTTTAAGGTTCTGAGAAGCGAGCTTTGCGAATACTTTCTTAATATGTTCCTTATATTGTTCGAGTATGCTGTCGGTGTAGACTATAATGTCGTTAAGATACATAACTACGAACACGTCGAGGTACTCTCTAAGTATATCGTTAATAAGTTCTTACATTAACGCTAGTGCGTTAGTCAATCCGAAAGGCATAACAAGGTATTCGTAGAGTCCGTAGCGTGTTTTAAACGCTATCTTCTATTCTTCTCCCTTAGCTATACATACAAGATAGTAGGCTTCCTATAAGTCGATAGCTGTGTACTATTTTACTCTAGAGAACTGTGTCTATACTTCTTCTATATTTAGCAGTAGATATCTGTTCTTAATCGTGATTTCGTTAAGTTTTCGGTAGTCGATAACTATTCGTAATTTCCCGTTTTTCTTTAGAACGAACATTATAGGGTATCCTATAGAGGATGTCGATTTCCTAATCTATCCTCGTGCTAGGTACTTGTCTAGGTATTCCTTAATAGTTTAAAGCTCTTTTGTTAAACAAGCATAGAGTAGACTATACGTAGGTTGCTTCCCTAGTTTAAGTAGTATTTTGTAATCCTACGGCTAATGTTTAGGTAACGTCTTTAACGATTCCTCTTCCTAAAAGAGCTACTTAAATTGTTAATACTCTTTAGGGATTCTAGAAGGTTCGTGATTCTCTTTCACTACACTAACATTCTATTAGCCGGCGTTGTCCTATAGTCTATCCTATCGCTTGTCGATGTTATCCTACTGTCGTGCCTGTTATAGTTATAGATCTATTTTGTTAGTCTATCGTTGCGACTGTAGGTTCTAGTCTTCTACTATATTAAACTCCCTCGTCTTATCTACTAGCGTACTCTGTCGCTACGTAGGGTAAGCGCGGTTTACATAACCGCACTACTTAAATCTGATTATTCCTAACGTCTATAGAATAGTCGGATTATGTCGTTTTAGCTAAGGCATACTAAGTACGATGTTATAATTAGCTATATCGATAACGTCGAATATGATTTCCTCCTAGTGCTTCTAAACGATTATTCGTAAGGGTACTATCTCCTTACTTACGCTAGGTAGTAATAAGCTGTCTATAGCGATTACTAGGTATCCTACGTTTCCTTTGTTATTAGTAGCGATCCTTTAACGTTTCACAAAACTGCTAGAAACGAAGTTTCTACCTACGCTAGAGTCTATTATAGCTACAGTAGTGCGTCCCTATATAGTAACTATTATGCGAAAAACTACTAACTTTAAAGTTTTTATGTTGTTAAGCTCTCTACTATAACTTCCTAAGCAGGAGCTTTCCCTTTTCCCTAGTAGGGTGACAGTAGTAGCGAAATAAATTGTCCTATTCTTCGATAGTAAGCTTCGCGAGCGAGGTCCTACTTACGTGCTTCTTCGAATAATGTTCTACTAGCTTGCTTAGCTTTTCGTTAGTCTTCTTCTATAAGCTTATATACTTCCTTAAGCCTAGTAGTAGCGGCTCTTATTTCCTTAGTAACCCTAAATCCGTTTACTTCGTAACTTCCGTCTTGTTAGAAGATACTACTAATTAGTAGGAATTCCTAGATAAAGGCTTTAAAGTTTAGGATTATCGGCACTTGTTACATACTCTAAACCTTCCTCCTAAAGTCGAGTAGTATTTAGTCGAACTTCTATAGGTTAAGGAATCTCCTTCCTCCTACGATTAGCATAATCTAATCGGCGGATTTAGCTATAAGCAAGACGAGTTTCTTAATTTTAGTAGCGGTGTAGATACGGAATATTAGGAATCCGTTGTCTCTATCACTTTCTTCGTTACTCTCGTACTTATCTAAGTCGTCCTCGTTATTGCTTTCTAGTACTTCTTTATCTATAAAGGCTCTATTATTATAGCTAATAAAAGCGTTATCGTCTTTGTAGAGTACCGTTGTAGTAGCGAAGGTAACTAGCTTATTTATTCTAAGGTCGTTAATAGTATCGATAACGTGCTAGTTTCTAGTAATTAAGTAGCTATACGAGGTAATATCGTTTCGGACCTCGTTAGTCAGTCCTCCTCTTAGTAGCTCTCCTGTTAGTTCGTCTCGTTCGGGAATATTTCGAATAATACCTTTATCTCGTAGTGTTCCTAGTAGTCGTCTTTCTTACAGACGGCCTAGACTTAGCTACTATAGTAAGGTTGTTCCTATTACTGTTCCTTATCGCTTTCTTCCTTAATTACGGGGATTATAGCGTTGAATTGCACCTTTCGTACAATAGCATTAAACTGTCGGGGTTACACATTCCCCTATTGCCTCTTCGAGCGACAGTCCCTTACTATATAGCCTTCTTTGCTATAGGCGTAGTAAGTTAGTTTCCCTACGTTGTTGCTCTTAAACCCTTTCTTAGGTCTAGCGCCTTTGCGTCGAATCGGAGTAGTAGCACTAAGGTCTATTAGATCACTATAGTAGCTGTAGTTAGAACGTCTAGCGTTCTTATTGAAATAAGGGGTCCTTAGCGCACCGGATCCTCTTAGTCCACGTCCTCTCTCTATGCTTCTTTCGTACAGTCTATTGTTAAGGGTGATCGTGCGCTCGATCATTCCTGTTAACGTGCTAGGTTGTATAGGGATACGTATAAGTTCGTCTTTCACCGAATCTTTTAGTCCTCTCTTATACATTACAATTAGGGCATCGTCGTCCTATCTAGTGATCTATCTATACTCCTAGAACTTAGCAGTATAGTCGGCGGCTAAAGTCTTCTAAGTTAGGACTTAGATTATTCGCACAGTATTAGCCTGTTCGTTACTAATGCCGAACACGGTTCGTATTTTGTCTTTAAAACCGGCGAATGTTAAGAACATTTAGACTACATCCTAGTCGTCGTCGTCACCTATAAGGTGTTAAGTTAAGTAGGGCTTAACGAAGTGTTAGGCCCTTCTATAGAGGAACGTAGTAGCGAATAGGGATTGCTACTATTCGTCTATACGGTTGAATCTAAAGTACATCGACATCTAGTTAATAAAGTCTTTAAGCTTGTTACGGTCTCTATAGTAGAGGTCGGGTTTAGCGACGAGTAACTTAAGGGCGTTACCTATGTCGGGGGCATCGGTTATAGTTATATCGGACGAGGTAGTCGTTAGTTAGTAGCGCTACGAGCTTCCTACTTCGCTAGGAGCGGGAGTCCTACGAATGCTTTAGTTGTTACTTATCTTAAGGGTGTATAAAGTTGTTAAGGGCGTCTAGGGTAGAGGCTCTTATTAGATATTCTGAATAGAGGACGGTTAAAGCTAACGAGGCAGGAGATCTTATATTCTAATCACTAAGGTTAAACAATAAGTTGTACACGATTCTAACTAATAAAACTAGCTGCGCTATATACATAGGAGAATCGTAGATGCTTACTGTAAGCATTCGTGAGCTCACTCGTTCACGAGTGAGCGAGTGAGATGTGCCAGGATGTGCTCACTCTTACTAGAGTGAGCTGCATCAGCGGGTGCTACCTATTGGTGCGGGCGGCTAGGCGCAGGTCGTGCACGTGCGTGCCCGTAACAAGCCTTTGCCACGTTGACGTACAATTTGCTTCTGCTGAGGGTGAGGTGGAGTGGCACTTGATTCACCCTGCAATTTCTCTTCGCTTGCCTTGCCAATTTTCGCCAATTGTCGGCGTGCCTGGGATTACATCAGTCTAGACTCATCGACAAGCAAGTTTGTCAAGTACGTACCTTCTCACTGGCAGTCGTGGCCATCAATTTGACGAGTTCGTCCAAGTCTGCCTCCACGGACTGGCGACCTGAATGCGGCGTTCGTTGTTGTCGCAACTGCTGGCGCTGCATTTTCTGCTGCAGCAGTCGTTGTTGCTGCTGCAATTGTTGATGAGCCAGTCGCTCTCGCTGCGCCAATTCTTCGGCGGATGTTCTCGCCTGTGCAATTCTGACAATTTCTTGCTGCTCGGGGGTGAGCGAATTGAAGAATGCTCTTGCGTTTGCGTCCATTGTGGCGGTTGGTGTTGTTGTCAATGGATGAGAAACATCACAAGTCACGTTGGAGCGGGCTTCGTTGATATCAAACCATGTGTGCCAAGCCACGGCGTATCCCGTATTGCGGAACTACGGAACCGCGTAATGAAAGCTTACGGTAATTTCACTCTGGTAAGATGGAGACCGATCTTCCCCTATTGATTCATGACTATACAACAGGGCGATGGGCGCATATCCCTGCTCACTACATTGGCCCTGTTGTACGAGGCGTCGACGAGGCCTCTGCTACACATGCTGATCAGTCGAGGAGTTGGTCGCAACTTTTGATCAAAGTGTCACAAGCCATGTGAGACCAACCTTCCGATTTGGGCCTGACTCGAACTCTAGACTACAGTGCCCGCTACATCGCCTCCGGTATCCAGTGAGTCTTGTGGCTTTTTCCGACCACTCGACCGACCACTATCACTTCCTATGCACATCACGAGAGGATTCCCGCGCACATGTATCTATTCGGGGCGGCGAGCGTGAATGTATGGCAAGCTCGCAGGTTCTGCATGGGTGTTCGTCTCAAACTGTTTTGTAGAAGCTGTCCTGTCCGTACTCGAGATGGGACCATGAGTACTGCACCTCATTCACGAAACGAATTCTACCGATGTTCACATGTCAATCGTACGAGGAGCATGAGGTGAAGTCAGATCGGATTTGTGTCAGCCACAACGTGGCTGTGCACGAGTATTGTCGACGCAACAGCGCTGTATATGGGTAAGATCATCGCCTCACGGAAAGCATCTATAATACGAGTATACCCTTCTCTCAAACAAGTATACCTATTATTCATTCCAGGAGTAATGCGACACCCGGTCTCTACGTTCACTCCGTGTCTACACTTCCGGAATGTGATCTCGCTACCTGCGTGACGTCATATCTGGCGGTACGTGGACGGCGAAATGGGCATCGATCGGCTTCAATCAAATAGCGACAACGCAAACACTGGCGATAGAGATTCATCAAGCCGCCGTCTGGCAATCTGACGCTTAGTATGGATATCATGCTCGTCCGAGAGTCTAGCTGGGGTGTACCAATCCTGAAGTCCTAACAAGAGGACTGCCGGGCCTTCTCCCAACTGCACTGCGACAACCACCTCTAGCCACTGCCTCCCTTGATCAGGGTCAAGAAGTCTCCTTCGCCGGCGCCGTCACCACGAGTGAAAGCCCAGGTGAGCATGGTGGCGTCTTGGATGGTCAATGTGCTGAATCCATAATGCTGATCGTCAAGCACGGCGGTGAAGTCAGCTAGGCTTTCGCCTGAGCTTAGAGTTGTATGCGCCTCGACATTGCCGGCCTGGCCGTTGATGATATGCGTCATGGATGTGCCCGCATTGGTGTAGTATGTGTTGTCATCCACGACAGAGTCCTGGTCGACCGAGCCGTCAGACTGGATGGGATACATGCGCTCGTACCAATGCACATGCCCGGAGAGGTAGAGATCGACTCCGCCTTGCAGAAGGATGTCCTGGAAGGCATCCTGGACGTTCTCTTCGTACGAGGCGTGGTTGGTGCTGTACATCGGCCTGTGGCTCATAGCGATGATCCATGGCGTCTTTGAGGTGTCGACGTTCGCCAGATCGTTCTGCAACCATTGGACTTGCTCGTAATTTGAGTTCGTCTTGTAGCTGCCGCTGATTGTTCCAAAGGGACCAGAGTCGCTTGGATATGTCTGAGCCTCGGTGGGTAGCCCGGCCTTTCCTTTGGTGTCGGCGATGAATGGATACTCAGGACTGTATGCAAAGTCGGTTTCGCCAGAGAGAGTGATGAAGTGTGCCAGTCCGTAATCGAACGAATACCAAAAGTTGCCGACTCCGCTGGATTCAACGCCCGGCATGCGGAAGCGGTTTTGGTAGGCGGTGAAGTTTCTACGAGGATTTAGTGTTGTGCGACAAGCTCCACACCTCACGAACTGACCTCTGAGATGGCGGACAGCTGTAGTAAGTCAAATTAGACTTGGAAGCAGTGCTGTTGGGTTTGTCGTTGTTGAGATAAGCGGTCAGTACGTTCGGCCCGGCGGCTCCAGCTCCGTCAAACTCAGCACATGAGGCCTCGTGGTTGCCGGGTGCCACCATGTATGGGATCTTCGAGGTGATGTTGTTCATCTGCGAATGTAAGTCAGCTGTTGGTGTCGTGGGATGGGCCCGAGCTTTGCACCATACCCACTGCTGCCAGAGATCCCAATTGCTCTCGTAGAGCGGACTCATATCACCGCCGTATGGACTACCTTGATCAGGGATCTCACCCGCTGGGAGTGGACTGTTGTAAACTGTGTCGTAGTCACCAGGCGGTAACGAGCTGGACGTGCCATTGTAGCAGACGTCGTCGTCAGCATCGCATGCAATGAGACCCGTGTACCAATCGTCCGCGTATGAGAGGTCACCACCATGCCACGCAAAAGAGAGATTGCCTTGAGCGCCTTGCAGAAGCTGGTTGTAGGTGCCTTTTGCGTTTGTGTAGCCCTGCAACGCATGGTCAGAACTATGTCATGCTTGCAGACCTGCAATTTATACCATGTCGACCAAGACACCGACCGAGAATGGAGTCTTGTCGCCCGCAGCGAGGGCGGTAGTGAACTGCAGCACTTTGGACGCCGTCGTGCCGTTTGCTGCCTGGATCTGGTAGTAGTAGGTTGTGTCCGAGCTCAGACCGGTGATCTGAACATCATGGAAGAACTGGCTACATTGCGTGACAGCCGCGAGCGAGCATGGCGGTGTGCGGTCGTATCTTTATGCATGTCAGCTAAAGAAGTGTCTTGCCATGTCTTGAACATTGACCAACGTTTTGGTCGATCCGGTAGCAGTGCTGCTAAGGGACGACGAAGATTTACCCCATTTCACCGTCGGAGAAGTCCCTTCGCAAGTGTTAGCTGTATTGGATCGAGCGAATGAAACCAAGACAAGCAGAGTCAGTCCAACTCACCAAGGCCAAATGGTGTCTGAAAGTGGATATTGGCACCATCGGGCACATATGCGAGCGAAATCACGTTGATGTTATTGGACGGCTTCGAAGAGGCTGGTTGAACTGCGGGAGGTTCGACAAGACGAATGAATCCTTTCCCATTGCCCTGTACAGTTGGATCTACGAAGTCGCCGACCGGGATGGCCGGACCGGTATATGGATAATTTGTGTATACCGAACGCTCGTCCAACACGCGAGTGGGAGCTGCATTGGCCGCTGCTAGTATCATGCAGAAGGCAGCCACGACAGATGCCATGGTGAATGTCGTGGAGAAGAGCTGGTGATAGATGACAGCATGAGTGATGGCGGCGCCCATCAATTATATGACATGATCGCCATCGACCGCCACCTCCGGTAGATGCGCCAAACGCGCGCCATTCTTCCCACCTCTCTGGAGGACGAAAGTACACGACTATGGTTGATGCAACGTCGCTGATAGGCATGCAATCAGGAGAGCGACAATCACAACGTGCGGTGGCGAGTGTGACGGCGACCTTCTCGATGGAGAAGCTCCTCCGGACGTTCGAGCACAAGCTTCCGGGATCTGCGACGGGCGACTCCCAGCGTGGGACAAGCATTATTCCATTGGACCATGATGATTCTAAGATGCACAAGCATTGCAATGCTCAATCAAGCGCTGTCGATCATGGCGTGCGCGTGCGTGGCTTGAGTGGTGGCCACAGTCCTGGATGCGCGATTCCGTCTTCCGTAGGCTTTCCGGGCGTCCCACTTGTCCATGCACCTCAGACGAGAGAAGGTCCCATGCGAGCGAGATATTGGAGTTGCGTGTGGTCTTGGTCATCGCAGAGGTACACGGGCGCTTGGAAAAGGTCTTTAATGCTGTCATACTACTCAAATGTAGTGCAGGAAATCCACAGTAAGGTATGGGAACTGTAAGTAAATTGAGGATAGGGAAAAATTCAGTAATGGGAATCACAGGATGCACGATTGGAAGACGAAGCGGAGAATCCTCGTTCGAAGTAGGTCGCCACGCTGTACAGGAGTTTCTCGGCCATTAGAGATAAATTCGCCAGCTAGAAGACGTCGTCGGGAAGCTCCAACCTCAATCGAGAATGGGTGGGACACTGAGTATGCTTGGATAGACCTATTCACCGGACGAAGAAGTAGTGAATGCGGCCACCGTGGCGGGCTTTCGCGAACACGTGCAAATGGGGCGCAGTCGTGCAGGATTCACTCGTCCATCATCGAACACCACGTTCGTGAGCGATCATCGCAATGCATCCAATCTGCTCATTCGACTCGTCAGTATGTCAATCCGTGCTTTTGTTGCATTTCTAACATTCTCCCTCTTCGTCCCGACAAGCTACGCGCAGATAACAGACTTCGCGACACCGGTCACTCGCATTTGTCCTCTACCACGATGCGCATCGTGTCCCAGCGTCGAGAAGCTCCGAGCGCCAGGTGTTGGCTTTGCATTGGAGACTAGTCACGGGTAACGAAGAGGACATTCTTCCATTCGCAGCTGCCAGCTAATATAGACATTTTAGCGCTGCGGTGGTGAGGCTCCATGATGGCACTCTCCATGACATCGCTTTGATCCAGGGCGATGCTGAGTACACCACCCTCATGCGTCGCTTGATGGATGAGCCGATCGGTGGTACACTCAGCTCATCCCCGACCTACTGGGAGGCAATGCAGTACTTGAAGTCGCTGGCGCAGAAGCCGCTGAACAAGCTTGTTGGCCGTCCCGCAAATCCAGAGACTGCCATCCTCGTTTCAATGGTATCAAAGCTTCTTCAAGCGACACAGACGTGGCTTGGGGACTTTGATGTCGTTACCGCGGCGGTACTTAGCACTCCAGAACTGATCAAACTGGGAACGGACGATGTCAGCGACATCTTCGATTACCTGAGGCTAGACAATCTGATGGACGAGCCACTGACAGTCCACGGGCTTTACGCAACGTCGGCTGCTTATGCAGGCTACGGTAGAGGTCTGTGTCACGGCTATCTGGACGCATACGCATGCGAGCGCGAGGAGTGGGCATTGACACCACAGCGTGTGCTACATGTGGACCTAAACTCTCAGAGCCTGTCCGGCACCGTCTCATCCCCGCAGCCTGCATATCATGCGTCACTGGACGAGAGTTTCATAGATCCAGATCTCGGTCTGGCGACTTGGGATGGCGACAACAACGAACGTTACTGGAGCGCAGTCTCCGATCGGGTTCGGGAGCTTGTCAAGTCCTTGAATCGTCTCTACATGCCGCGCATTACTGGAATTTTCCTCACCGGTCCTTCAGCAGCGGACGAGCGACTCCGGGCTGCCCTCAGATCAGCGCTACATGATCTCGTTGCCGATGAAAGTGTGCTCGCCGTTCTGAGTGACCGGAAGGAGACTGTCAAGAGTCAAGAAGAGTGGCAATCGCTGTTCGAGTTCGCGACTGCTCGAGGAGCGGCGGAGATTGCGAAGCGTCGGCAGGAAGGGCCGGTCAATTGTGCCCAGACTAGCGAGTGTAGACAAAGGAGAGAGCATGTGCATGGCGAGCGGTGACCAATCCTTCAAGATCGGGCCTTGAGCAGGCCACTGTCAGGGGAAGCACTTAATGTCTAGGTGGAGGATCAACAAATTCATGGTCGAGCGTCAGAAGAGGGCCACGAATCTGTAGCTGTTCCAAATATAAAACTCAACGGCAAGATCGGAACGCCTTTCCGGGGGAAAGATCATCCCTTGCCAGCTCGAGAACTGAATGCCTTGTGCTGCGCGATGTTTGTCCTTGATTCCTCGAGTCACATGCGGATCAAGCACGCCAATCCGTTCGAGTGGTTCTCGTCCGGGGTGTAATGCATTGATAGGACAGCGGGGATGGAACCTGACCTGTGCAAACGACTCGTTGCAAACATCCACGGTCCGCCTCATTGTTCTCGGCTGTAAGCGCATTCCTTCGTCTCCGTGACTCTCCATTCGTATTGCACTTGTGGCTGTCCGCAGCTGACATGGACGAGAGACCGGATGGACCCTTACCGAAGGCGGTGGAGGTTGCACGCGGACGCCAATTGTTGAGGAGCAGTTGACATCGTGGGTAAGGTAGTCAAGTGAGGCAGGAGTCGAAAGCTTGGCGGGACCTCCGAGACCTCCGCAACCTCGCAGACCATCGAACGACGGCAAGGTTATTGAATACAATGCACCAACTTCCCGTGCGATACAAGCTTCATTGAAGTCTGGGGCGTGAAGCTAATGCGAAAAAAGGAGGAGCGGCGGGTTCTGTCTCCAACGCTTCACTCACTTACCAATTTAGGCAGTTGTGAAGCCGCCTGACTTTGATCTTGGACCGGATCCACCCTTGCGTCCATTGCGGTTCAGCGGACGAGCAACATCCAGCGGCTTGAGGAACATGCCTCGAGCTGGATCAGAGCCTGTCAAATATACCCGTCGAAGCTCCGCATTGGTTCTGCCCCGCTCTAGCTGAGCTGAAGACTGCGTACCGTATGAGTCCTGCCGCAACAGCCAGCTCGCATGATTATATCCCTACGCAAGGCTGATCGGCGTGGAGATCTTCTCGAACAACAGTTAGAACTCAGTGCGGACCAAGGCGCAGTCCGCCGAGTACAACACGAACGATGCACATGCATTGAGTGTCGATCGAAGTGGATCTCGAGCATGTTCGCAGAATGACCCCGCGCTGGTTGACATGCGTGAGCAGCACTTCAGTGATCGACAGATAAGAGAAAGGTTGTCAAGCAACCATCCCGAAGACGAGCACAGTCCTTACAACGACCTTGGGAGTGCGACTTGCATAATAGAGACATCACCACTTGCCGGTTTGCATCAAGTTCCGTCGAGCGGGGCCCATAAGGTTCTTCCATGTCGTTCTATACCTCCTTCTGCTTTGGCATTATATCCGCGACCAAGCAAGCGAACACGGACCGCAAGACACGGCACACGGAGATGAGGGTCGTTTGGTCATGGTTCGCGTGCTAACTCGTTCGTCTGATGCAGGGATTGCATGCAGGGCTTTGTCAGTCCCTACTTCACCTTCTCCGACATCTTGTAACGACAACGTCCTACTCAACGTCACAGATCAAGAAGCATTTCAGAGACAGCGGCATTCCCGGAGAAGCTGACCATGTGATACAAATGACATCAATATTGGACTGCGCCCATGAGTGTCCGCCTAAGAGAGCACGCAAACGATGGTGGGGCGGGTACATGATCCCCAAACCCGATACTGGCGGCATGATCAACACCAGGTTGTGACTTGGCTGGCGGCATACAAGCGAACGTGCATCTACCTAGATCCAGAAGGGATTGAGAGCCGGTCGACTCGACGTGTTTGACTTGGATACTATGGCGTGCTGCACTACATACAAATCAACCTCGGTCGGGTGCAATGAAATGCGCCGTGCAACGTGGTGCAGGTAACATGCACCAACTCGACTCAACCTCGTCCTCCGCCCCGATGCTATCACGCTGGCCCCCTTGCTTTGGTGCGGTCGTGCTAAGTGCGCTGCTGGTTCTTGTCCTTGATAAGCCTCTGTCGATCACTGATAAGCTTCTGGGTCACCTATCTAAGCCTTAGAGGAATGCGCTCCCACCACCACGATCGACCCGTTACATCCCGCCGCTACATCCTGTCCGCACTGTCCATCATCCAAGCCACATCACCAAACTGAATGCTTGTCGAACTTCACGATTGGACATGTCCAGGTCCCGGGGCGCGCGCCGGGCGATCAGCTCCTGCCACATCCGACCCGAAGCCCACTTCTCACACTCAACTTTCCGATATCGTCCTCCGCCACTACATTCGTTGTCTGCCTAGGACTGCTACTCCTCGTCGGGTATTCGTGCCACGGGATCACGTAGCTCGCTAGACAGCAGCTTCGTCTTTAAGCGTCGAACGAGTCGAATCGCGGACTACGAAGGAGGTCTCTACCTAATGCGGCAGGTGTCATCGTAATGGTGTCGATTGAGCACTGCTTGGACAACAGCGTGAGGATGCTCCCGACGCATTACCAGGGTGGCTGCAATGCCGGCGATCACATCCCCAGAGCCACCGCCGCTCGAGCACTGATTGCGAGCACTGATTGCGAGCACTGATTGCGAGCACCTCGTCCGTGGCAAGATATGGATAAGCTGGAGATCATCGCAGGTATAAGTACATCGCAGATCTCTGCTCAAGTCTGATCTTCTACCCTCCAGCCAGCTCAGCCGACTTCTACCTTCCAACCGCTTCTTGCACAATCAGCATCATGATCTTCGTTTCTCCTCTCGCTCTCGCCGCTGCGGTGGCCGTGGTCTCCGCGACTCCCATCGCGAGCCAGGCCAAGACCGCCGTCCTGCCATTGAAGCGTGTCTCGAACGTGACTTCCATGAAGAACATCGTCAACAAGGGTCAAGCTCGTCTTCTCAAGGTCAACGGCGTGCACTCCGATGCTGCTTCCCCTGATGTCAGCTCTGGTTCAGTCACCAACGAGGATGTGACCTATGTTGCACCCGTGACGATTGGTGGCAACACCTGGGACTTGATCGTTGACACTGGATGTATGTTGCACTTCCCCGCGCTATCCTTCATAATCATCACTGACAGCAATACCAGCCTCCAACACCTGGTGCGGTGCTTCAAGCGCCTGCGAGAAGACGTCGACCGGCAAATCCACCGGCAACTCCGTCCAGGTCAGCTACGGCAGTGGTTCATTCTCCGGCACCGAGTACACCGACAAGGTCAGCTTCGGCGGCCTGACCGTGACCTCCCAATCAATCGGCGCCGCCTCCTCAGCGAATGGCTTCAGCGGTGTCGACGGCATCATTGGCTTTGGTCCAGTGGACCTCACCGAGGACACCGTGTCCAACACCAACGAGGTCCCCACCTTCATGGACAACCTGTACAACCAGGGTTCCATCTCCAGCGAGGTCCTTGGTGTCTCCTTCAAGCCAGAGTCCGGCAGCGACACCGACGACACCAACGGTGAGCTGACCCTCGGTGGTGTCGACACCTCGAAGTACACCGGCACCCTCACCTACTTCCCCCAGCTCGCCAGCGGAGCTGCTTCGGCCTACTGGGGTATTGCGATTGCCAGCTTCACCTATGGCTCCACCACGCTCGCCTCCAACGCCCAGGGTATCGTTGACACCGGCACCACTCTCATCTACCTCCCCAGCGCCGCATACAGCAAGTTCTTGTCTGCTGCCGGCGGTAAGACCGACAGCTACACTGGCTTGGTATCCTTCACCACCAAGCCCACCGCAAACTTCGGCATCAAGTTCGGCTCCACCACCTACACCCTCACCCCAGCTCAGTACTTGGTTCCCTCGGCCCAGTACAGCGAGTACGGCTGCAGCTCCGGCAAGTACTACGCCTGGTTCGTCAACGGCGGCAGCTCCGGCGTCAACACCATCATCGGCCAGAAGTTCCTCGAGAACTACTACTCCGTGTTCGACACCACCAACGCCCGCATTGGTTTCGCCAAGGCTGCTTAGATGTGCGCGTGTGAGAAGAGTATAGAATTGATAGGATGGTTGTGGCATTGAATGTAGCAAGCTGGCTTTGTACATATTCGCTGAATAGCATCATGAAGAAATGAATGAAGATTGAATTGCCCACCGAAGTCTGTCGGTATACAGTACTAAATGCGAAGAAGTGATGAGATGATCCCGGTCACATCTACATGTGGTGGTTGGTCGTCTAACACTTGAGAGCGGTCGGTGCCCACATCGAACAGCATCGGGTTTGATAAGTCGCCACACAATGGAAGCAGCTTACAGACGAGCACAACATTGGACAAGAACAGAAGGAATTGGCCGAGAAGAACCACCGGCCGTCCAGGCGACAAGAGCTTGAAGCTCCAGTCGCTAGATTTGTTTGCGACCGCCGTCAGAAGGGCTCCCTGGTGATCTGTCCACCAAGTGGAATCAGCGACGCTCCTAGCGCTTCGTCGGTCGAAGTCCCATCATTGACGTTTCGCCAGCAAAGTTGAGCAGTAAGCGTTACAAGGCATAAGGTGGTCGAGAATGTATGGATGGCTTCCTCAGCTACCTACCTTACATCGCCAGGGATGATCAAGCAAGGACAGAAGTGCTGGGATGGAAGAAAACCATGCGGCTCGCAAGACCGTCATCGTAAGCTCATTCTATCCTATAACAAGGATCTAATGCCGTCACTGCCTCTTCGTTCGACGCCGAGGAAATCGAGCAATTGTCCGATATGATCCACACCCCAGAACCCCTCGGTGCTGCCGCTTGCATTCGTGGCAGTGAACCACGGCAGACCAAAGGCACCGTCCTTGAACGCCTGGTTTGTGTTATCCGTGAGTGCCTTCTTCGCAGCGTCGCCTTTGAGGCCTTCCATGATCGCTTCCAGCTCTTCCTTCTTGAACACCGACTGCAAAGCCTCCGTGATCACCTCCGCCTTGCCGATGGTCTTGCGCTCGACCCAGAACGCCCGGTACAGCGCATCCAGGGACTCGGCGAACTTCGATGCCGGGAATTCGGCCTGGATGTAGCACAATGCACGCTGGGTGCTGACGGTGGACTGCGGGAACGGCTCCGGTGTCTTTTCGGCTATGGGGACTTGGAAAACCTTCGCCCAGCGGTCTCGTTCAAGCACGATCCATTTATCCTTGTTCTTGACACTGATTGGAGGCTGGGTACCGCAGAGCTTCATGAGCCCGCCGAGCATGATGGGGACATATTGGACTTCGACGTCTTTGAAGGCTGGAGAGTTCTGTGTCGTGCGCGCACATCAGTTGCAATTCTTGAGGCGGTTGATTATGCGTCACTTCGGATCTACTGGTAAATAAGCATTGGGAGAAGGAAGCTCACCCTGGTCAACCAGTACGCAATGTACGCAAACGGGCTTAGGATATCAACGTATAACGTGATCTTTCCCGCCGACATTATGGACTACGATTCGTGTGTCTCTTGCTCGTTGACCAGGATGTTGCGCCTCTAGAAGTGTTTCTTATGGATGGCCACAATGAGGTAACACTTTGTGGACTGCCGAGGTTGGGTTGTTCTCCGGCTTTAAGTCCATTTTCAGTCGAACAGCATTGGCACTGCCTGAGAAAACGTGGACCCTACGATCAACAGCATAGCGAGGAGATGATCCAGTGCTCATGTCGCTCACATGTACCCGTCACTGAGATTTCGCCTCGAGAAGATTGCACACGCTCGAGGACGGTCCTTGCATTAGCTACCGCAATACCCTGCAACATATAGTCTGCAGTCGCCCATGCCTTCAACCCTAAAGCGAATCCTTGGATCAAGGCCTTCAATATCGTTGTCAATGTCTGACCTGGCGTTGAGCGCCTGTCCCGTTCTCCGGATCGCGAAATTCGAGGGATTGCACAGTTTGCATGGCGATCCATCATCAGGCCACATCGCTTGGTGGGGTTGGGAAGCATCCCTGTCAGAACTATCGCGGAGTAGCTGAGGATGAGTCGTGAAGTCGTGAATGTTCGATCACGATGGCATCCTACTGCCCGCTATCGCCGGGTGACGTTGGGCACAAAATCGACTGCATTCGCGGCTTCTACAGTAGATGGGAGTTCGTATAGTTCAGAGCGACGAGAAAGTGCGGAACGAGGCAAATCCAATCGACAACAGAACTGTGACTATGCTTGAGATTAGAGGCATCCACAGCATTATATCCCAAGCTTTAAGGATGATGCCTTGCAGATGCCCTGTGGTGAGAGCACATTCAAGGTAGTAAATCTCGAAACGGTCATCATTTCATGTCTCGTGCACGTCTTCTGCCTGTATCGTCTATGCCATTTCAATTTCACATGGGAACTCTGGGTCCTGCCCGCCCACGGCTGGACAGGTCTAGATTCCTTCATCCTCTACTGCTTTGGCTTGTCATGCCCTCAGCTTTGCAACCCAGCAATCTACTTCATCCGCGAAGCACCGCCATCAACAGTGATCTCCTGACCCGTGACGAACCCGGCATTAACGAGGTACTCCACCGCGTCGGCAATATCCTTCGGCCGGCCAGCGCGATTCACCGCATGATCGGTGATGTCCTTGGCTTCGTTCAACTGTGCCCATTGGATCCCGTCGATGTCGCCGGCCTTGCACTCGTGGGCGACCTTGATGCGGCCTGGGGCCACGAGATTGACCCGGATCCCATGCTTCGCGAGACTGATCGCCATGCTGTGCATTAGACCTAGTTGCCCGGATTTCGACGAGGCATAACCCTCTTGATTCGGATCGCTGCGGTGGGCGCGAAAGGAGCCGATGTGGATGACGCAAGGCCCAGCATCGCTGTCGGCGTCCGACTCGATGGGAGCGCCTGCACCTTCCACCATCATGTAGGGTAGACAGGCTTGTGAGACGGCGAAGGGGGCGGTGAGGTTGGTCTCCATATATCTTTGACTTGATCAGCACAAACCAAGCGTACATGCCTCACCTTCCACTCACGCTTGCCACTCTGCCAGTGTATCAGGATCCTCCATCGTTTTCCCATCTCGCCAGTGTGGAGACGCAATCCCGCCGTTGTTGACCAGCACGTCTATGCACCCACCCAGAAACTCGGCCGCGGCCTTGATCTTGGCACGCACCTCCTCGACATTGCGCAGATTGCAGACGGCCGAATCCAAGGCTCCCGCATCCTTGTATTGCTTGAGGTGGACATCAGTAGTGTGCTTGAGCTCTTCCTCGTCAATGTCCAGCACATAGACGTGATAGTGCCGCTCCAGGAAACGGCGTGCAAGGCAACGACCGATACCTTTGGCGCCGCCACTGATCACCGCAGTCTTGGGTCTCGTCATTGTGGAAGGGCGGGTGAATCGCGCGTCAGGATCGTGAGAATCGGATCGTGGGTGGACGACGGTGCAGAGAAGCAGCACCACTGCAGGCGTGCTGATGCAGGTACGTCATGTTGACCGCAGCGTACATGGGTTGGATTGCGCCCACAAGGATAGTATGAGCTCCACAGAGAATGGCAGACCACCTGAACAGATGCCGTCTTCCATCAACGAGGTCGAGGAAGTGTACGATCTGCAGAAGTGGTGATGTGCTTACAGTACAGTTGGATCGCCATGTGTGTTCTGACTAATAGCATCACATGTCCAGCACGTAACGGGAACGTGAGGGGGCTGTTCGACGACGCGATCAGCATGCTCTGGGACCTATATCCGCATGCAGCATCTCGCGATTGCGGTCGAATGGACAGTCCGCAGTCAAGCAACAAGATCGTCAGATCAAGCGTATTGTACGATTCAGAATCATCCGCACTCCATCTGCATTCTTCCGCCACTACTTAGCTACCTATCGCTACATATTCGCGGCATCTTCTGCGCGCCTATTCCCCTTATGTCACTCTCGCGGGTGGATCTGCGATGCCGCATGCGATCTGCTAGTATTGACCAGCCTGATGTCCACTCTCTGTCCAAGCATAAAAACGCCGTCCAAATCCAGTTTCCGTCCCTGCATGCAAAAACAATATTAACAGAGTCCTAAAATCGCAGACCAAGCTTTGCTTGGAGATATTAGATGTGGGTGAGATAAGGAAAAGTTTGAGTGCGGACCCGCCAAAGCCAAATTATGCACAAAAGAAGTGGATGGTCGAACATTCCCTCGGTCAGATCTATGCGACCTCTTCTTCCGCCCACCCGGGCAGCGTGCCTTCGTTGGTGACACCAAGACCGTAAGCACCAAATCCACCCAGTCCAGAACCGAGTCCTCCAAAAGCAGAGTGCTGTTGGCTCAGTTGGGCTTGCTGCGCCTGCTGCAGAGAGAACGCGGGCAAACTGACGGTGCGGCTGTGTTGGGCAGCACGCGAGTTGTTGTATGAGTTCATGGGCGCTCCGTTGGTGATGTTGACGCTCTGGTGGCTGCTGTGACCGAACGACTGCGAGTTGGGCGGTTCAAGACCGTTCGATCGTGAGCCGTTGACCTCATTCGGAGAGTTGTAAAAGGCTTGTTGAGTGGAAAGGCCGTTCGTGTTCTGACCCTGCGTCTGGTATGATTGAGGCAGGAATTCGGACGGGCTCAAGTCGTTGTGCTGAGACGAATCGGATTGAGCACTCTGCTGGTGCGTTGCAGCAAGGTACATGGTGAGGGGATTGTTGCTACCGCTGTTGAAGATGGTGGACGCAGTCGGGCCGTGCATAGGATTGAAGTTGCTGTTGTTCGGTCCAGAACTAGCAGGCGAGATAGAGTTCTGCGTTCTGCTAGGGGCTAGGCCGCTGAGAGGTGAAGGCGACTGAAGTCCGTTGTCCATTTGCTGGTGTTGCTGCTGTTGCTGTTGCTGCTGTTGCTGGTGATGATTGTGGCTTTGACGGGGCGGATTTCCACATCTATCCTTGCCAAAGTTGACCTTGAACCGTTTGTACTCGTCCTTTCCCCTGACTGCCTCGATGGCTTTGATAGCGTTGGCGATGTTGGTGAAGTTGACAAACGCACAGCTCTTTTCGCGCAGAGTGTTGACCAACTCAATCTCGCCGTACTCCTGGAAATCCTGTCGGAGGCGTTCTTCAGTCCACGACTCGTCCAAGTTACCAATGTACACATTCCGTGAAGCCCCGCCAGAGACTGCGAGCGCGATCGCCGGTGGAAGTGCACCTGAGTGCTTGCCCCAGCCAATCTTCAGGCGACGGTTGTGGATCATGAGACCTTGCAGATTGCTCAGAGCGTAAAACGAAGCCGCGGACGTTGGATCGATGAACGTCACGAAACAAATGTGCTTGTCTGGAATATACCGAACGTGATGTAGAAGTCCACCTCTCACCACATTGCAAATCTCCTCCAGAGTCGTTTCGGGATGGATGTTGCCAAGGTAAACAGTTCTGTTTCCAAGGTTGTTGACCCCGCCAGCGGTTGTAGCGACGGCTGCCGCAGCGACTGATTGCTGAGCCAGAGCATTGGTGATAAGGTCGCGGTCTGCGCCGTTCAACACATGCGCGTACCCGGGAGCAATACCCAAGTACTGCGCGGCGTTCTGCTGTTGAGTCTTCGACACATAAGCGCATCGGTCTTTGCCGTAGTACACCCGCCGTGGCGCTTGCCACTTGGGCTCCTGTGGGAGCTGGGTGACAGCCTTGATCGCGTTGCCGATGGACAGGAAGTGAACGAAGCCGATCGCTTTCTCGCGAACAATCTTCACCGTATCAATTGGACCAAACTTGCTCAGGTCTTCCCGCAGCTCGGCATCGGTGACCTCTTCCGGGAGGTTACCCAAGTACACGTTACGAGAAGCACCGGACTGCTGTACTGCGAGGGCCACTGACGTCGGGACGGATGATGGCTTGCCCCAGCCAATCTTGATGTCCTGCCCCTTGATCGACAGCTTCTTCAGAATCGCGTCGGAGTGGAAGTGAGTGGCTGAGGAACCGTCCAAGAACGAGATGAAAGCGCAATTCTTGTCGGGGAGAAGACGGACGGACTCGATCTGTCCACTACGTACATGGCCGAGGATCTCTTCAGCCGACGTCTCTGGTGGGATGTTGCCCAGATAGACGGTGCGACTAGTTCCGGATAGGAGGCCCGGTGCCAGTTGCATTGGATGTGCGTACCCTAGGCTCCCTCCTCCAAGCGCATTAAAGCCAGTGGTCGGAGCTTGCATGCCGAAGTAGGAGGACGGTGCCAACGCCGTGGGTGAAGTCATACTCTGGTAGCCGGTCGGGGAGAATGCAGCCTGCTGCTGAAACGACAATTGCGCCTGGTCCATTGCATTCTGGTTGTTGCGACCGCTGTTGTGCTGCTGGAAGTTGGAGAATGATTGGAATTGCGGCGATTGGAAAGTACTCGGCGAGCCAGGTTGGAAAGGACTTCCCATAAGAAGTTGCGATGGCAGCAACGGGGTGAAGTTCATCTCAAATCCGGTACCCGGCGACTGCAGATCGCTCGCGTTGTAACTGTTCATGCCAAGGCGACTGGTGTTGATGTTCTGAATGCTGTTCCGTTGCTGACGCTCCGAGAAACCGCCGAGACCACCAAATGACTGCTGCGAAGAATGAAACGAACCCTGGTGACCATTGTTCTGCTCATTCCTCGACGACTTCACCGCGAATGATTGCGTGGCGCGATGGCCGAAGCTGGGAGCGGACGATAGCGAGTCCTTGTTCTGCATCCCGAGCAGATGCGGCGGCAGCGAAATGCTGTCCCGCGGGTTTGCTGAAAGTGTAGCCGTGGTTCAGGTAGAAGGTCCGGATCAACAAAGACCGGACAATTTCGAGGGAAAGCTTGAGTGTATTATATGACGGGCCAGTCCGCCTGAAAGGGATGAGATGCGAAGTGGTAGCTGCACCATTTGTATCAGCCAAAGCATTGACTATGAATGCCGCCTCCGGCCGAGTAATACTCACAGACTGTTTTGTACGAAGATGTGGTCTCCCAAAGGTAGATAGCTCACACCCTTTGACGATGAAACACAACTACGAGCTCTTGCACTTGATCTCTTGCAGTCTCAAGTATCTCCACAATAATTCTGAGTGCCAAGGTTGTCCGCTGACTATTTCTGAGATATGAAGACCTCGTTCGGCCGTGGGATTGACGTCGAAGGAATGAAAGTGTGTCTTCCTGAGCGCGGAAATGGAAATGTGGTCGAAGAAGGAATCCGTGTAAATCGAATCGATGGATTGGTGAATCGAAAAGAAAAGATAGTGAATGAATGAGCCCTGCAACAACAGCAAGATGCAGCTGCAAGGTCGAATGAAAGACGAAGCCAAAAAAGAGCGTAGGGATAATAAGAAATGAGCACACAGCAAGACAGAACGCAGCACTGCAACCAGACGTCCAAGGGAGTGAAGTAGAGGACGAATGGCGCTAGCATGGCTGGCCAGGAGAAGGGGAAATTGAATCTCGGCTGTACCCAAACCCAAATCCTCCGCACGCCTTCGCACGCCCTGCCGTCGGGCGGACGAGACCGTTGGCCCTAAGATTGCACCTGGTGCGTCGTTCTGATGATCGTGTGGAGCGTGAATCGAATATCGTCGTTGATGCTGTGGTCGTGCTCGCACATGGCCCTCCAGATGATGGTTGAAGAATGTTGTGAGATGAGAGATCCGAATGATACATCTCCAGCTTCGTCCCCATCTCCATACATGCAGCCAGCCACCATCTCTCCGCGCCGAAGAAAGTCATAAATGATGATTCTATCCCGGGAGATGATGCAGCAGGATAGGCATCGCGTGTCGGGCCGAAACACCACGCAGATTGTTTATAGGTACGGTCGAGGTACTTCCAACGGTGCCTCATGGACGCCAAACTGCCATCGGAGAATTTGCTGTGGATTGACATGCATGTCCTGTGCACGGCCTCGTCGTGTGCTGTATCATCCCGCTTTGATGGACGTCTGCCGTCCGCGATGAGGAGTTCAAGAATGAGGTGAGCTGGTGTGCATTGTGAAATTGAGTCGTGGTCTGGGTGACGAACGTGAGTTGTAACAGATGTGGTTCCGGAGTCGTCTACACTTCTGCCTTACGAACTGGCTAAACACGACATGCACGTGAGGAGTCCACGAACGTCGGCATCATGCAAAATATCGACGAAATCATTACCACAACCGCAAAGCGTGCCGGCCACATTCAGCACTCCAATGCTCGTACTCATACATGGATGGATATTTTCAAGGGGTCAGGCCCACCCGCCACGCCTTGAATACAAAACCGAGTCACGCAACTGCTATGCAATGCGAAACGCGCGTGAAGCATACCCCCCGGCCTCCTCGCTATGCAAATGCTCCCGGCATACATCATAGTCCATTCACCAACGGTGCTTGTTCCCTCCCACGCTTCATCCCAATACAACTGCTTCATCAACCCTGCCAAACCGAGCTCAAATCTTTCACTTGAAGCTGTAGTTCGATCCTTGCCTACCCAACGGCTTGCCTTGTCGACTGACTACAGTAGCAAGTCCTCTTTGCTGAGGTACAACCGCCTTCTGCTTCTTCTGGTTTCTCTTGGGTGGCGGCGGCTGAGAATGTATGTGATCTTGCTCCTCCACTGCCATGCTGTTTGTCCATCTCAAGCACGGTGACTTGGCGGCAGTCTGGTCCTCATACGTCTTGTGGCGAGTGCTGATACGACTGGCCTGCTCCTCGTCCGCTTCCAGCCTTTTGGCAGATTCTTGGTCCTTGAACGCCTTCACCGCATCCATATAGTGCGCAATCGTGTCCCGCCATTCGCAAAGCTCCTTACGCAATTTCTTCTCGCGGATGCCACGTTCATCAAGCCAGCCGATCAGGTTGTCCAGTCGGGCTGGATCATCATAGAAAGCCCATTCAGTCGCATCCTTGAGCATCAATGGACCTTCTTCGAGTCGCCGCCGCTCCGGTATTGACATACGGTACTTCGCTTTGTATTCTCGTTCCTCCTCGGGTCCACCAATGAATCCTTCAATCTCATGCTTGTCAGGACCTTGTATCCATATTCGACCGTTCGCGTAGCCGTGAGTCGCCGTGCTGGATGTTGGAAGCCCTCCATACGGCTGACCATTGCGCTCGTACCAGTAATAGCGGTTACAGAATCGATCTTGGCCCAGTAGTCGAGTGCGCTGTACATTCGCTTCACGCAAATCCGAGTCGCATTCGACAATTTTCGCTTCCAGATCCAGGAGTTTTTTCTTCATGTCCTCGATGTCGTTCAAGACCTTTCGGAACTCCTTCGATTGCTTGCTTTGCGCTTTGGCAGCCGCTTGCTTTTCTGCCTTTTCCTTCTCCACTCGAGCTGCGTCCTGTTCGCGCTTCCGCTTACGGTCGTTGCCTCGTCGAAGCGAGCGACCAGCTGCCAGCGCGTCTTCATCGCCTTCTGAGAGTTCCGTGCCGTTCGTCTCAAGAGTGTCGTCGATATCACCATTGACAGTAGTCGGCTCGACATTCTCCAGCTTGGGCGACTCCGGCATGTTCGCGGGAAGCAGTATCTTGCGCTCGCCGTCCTTCTTCTGTAGTTCATCAAACACGACCTTCCGTTCTCGCTGGTATTCCATCTTCCTTTTCCGAACATCGGTCATGTCTTCGCTGCATTGCTCAAGGAAGTCTCTAACGGCTTTGGTCCCGATTGAGAGCATGGTGATGATCTGCAATGCATTGATGCGCAGATTGATGTCAAGGTACATGTATTGCGATCGTGCAGTCTCCTGTGTCGGGTCGAGGTCAACAGGAGAAAGCTCGGCGAGGATGCGGTCGCAACGCGACTTGAAACAGGGATTAACCGATAATTGGTGCAGAAGTCCGACAAGAATGATCTGCCATCCTCCATTCCCAAAGTCGCGCTCTGCTAACCGTGTCTTCCAATCTCGGCCACTAAGCATTTCTGCTGCACGGTGAACCTTCTCCTGGACAGTGGGGCTCCTCGGATGCTCCACATATGGGTCGATGTGACTGAGTCGACTCCGTGTAGAGTGAGCGGGCGCATCAGCTTGGGGTGTAGAGGGTTCAGACTCGCCCTCGTCCGATTCTTCCGACTCCGACTCCTCAACAATCTCGGCCATCTTGATCAAGAGCTTGCCGTCCTGATCAACAAGCTGTTTGAGTACCGCGCAGTGGACCTCATGCAACAACTCGCACGGCGGGTTCTCCGACTGATACTGCATCGCATCCACGAAGTCGTCGAAGGTGAAGCTGTCAAGAACATAAACCTCGCACTGCACATTCAGCGTGTTCCAGACCTCGAGCAACAGTCCTATGGAGCTCATCTCAATGCCATCGAATGTGGTGCGACGACCGTTGGCGACGTAGTCGTGCATCTCCTGGGTCCAGAATTCAGGCGTTGGTCGTGTGACTCCGTTGCGTTTTGGTTCCAATTCGAGATCCTCGATCGGGTACCTGATCGGTGGCGGAGGCGGCGGCAAGGGTTGTGATACAACGGCATGATCGACATGGTTCTGCAACGTTCGGTCAGCAATCAAAGGATAGGAAGCGACACTGGTAGATGCATCACGAACCTGCTGTGGTGGTCTTGTATGCTGGTTAGGATGGGGCGTAGCACCAGGGTTCTTCGGTCGGCGGCCTTTCGGCTTGTTCATGAACATCTGTTGCTAGAGGCGCTCGCTAGTCAGCCCAGTTCGAGGAAACAATCGCGCAATCGCTACATGTTCACCTTTTGCTGCAGTAGCTTGGCGTCTTGCAATAGATGCGCAGGTATCTCCATGGTCAGTTGATACTGGATCGCAAGGTGTTCCTTCACAAGCCATGGGGCCCCATTCCATGATTCCCGTTGCAGAGAATGCTTCAGGAATGATCGGAGGTTTTGTTTGGTGAAGATCTTCCGGTCGCGACGTATGTGATTATCATCTAGAAGAGCCTCGCGGCCTCCCAATTCTCGAAGCGTGACGAAATAGCGAGAGAAGGCTTTTCGTTGTACTTCGCCATTCGGTCCTCTGATCATGGGGAACTGCGCCTTTTCGCGTATGCTGCCGTTGTACTGCTCGCCATTGTCGAAGGTGATCGTAACCTCTTCCCCAGGAAAGAAATCGCGCTTGAAGTCATCAAACATGGTATTCACTGCCGGAGTCAGCCAAGCTCGTCGGAAGCAAAGAAGGCATTGCCAGCTGGAGCTCACCCAGATCGTCGATGCGCGAGATGACCGCGAATTGCACTTTGCGAAGGATTGGGCCTTTTAGAACATCCGGAAACACGCTTTCGATTGCAGTAGAACTCTTCGTCTGCCTGTCTGTCAGCGCTTGATTTGCAGCCACGATCAGGTCATGTGACGAACGAACCTCCGACTCCTTCGCGTTGAGATATGTAAGGCCAGACTTGCCATTCACAGCATCGGTGAACTTTTTCTAGTATTGATTAGTTTGAGTAGCGTAGACACAACGGCATTGATGGCCCATACTTGGTTCAGATAGTCAAGCCTGGCAGGGAATCAGCACATATCCCCAAATCTCATGAACAACACATCCATGCTGGCCGGCCACATACCTCTTCAGATACTTTTCATAATCCGTGAACACTTCTCCCGTGCTCTTCATGGCGAACACCTGTGATCCACACTTATCAATATCCTCCCACACGACGCGTATCTGTTCCAGCATACCTCTGCAGAATCCGAGATATTGGTAGGAGGGGGGACCATGGTCATCGGTTTGCGTTTGTAGAGAACCTAGAACTCGCTTCGTCAAAAGATCGTCCTTGACAACTGTATTGACTCGTGCCATTCGCTGACCATGATTGCGGCTGCTTGCTGCTTCGCGTCTCAAGGCGCAAACACACGCGATTCCTTTTCATATAGTCCTGATCTTCCCACTCCAGCAACGATCATGGAGTTGATGTTTCCCGATGTGGTGCGATGATGAAGTCCCTCTTATGAGCTGATTGGACGCATAAAAGACCGGTTCGATGGAAGGAATCGAAGAAGCGGTGACGTGGAAGCGAATTCGGGCACAAATGGCGTAGCATAAGTCGGCGATGCGCGCAAGTTCGCGATTAAATGTTCGTTAAGCTTCGTTTCGTGAGTTCGATTCTTGCAAGCAATTGGTTTCGCAATGGACGCAATCGTGAAGGCAGATTATGTTGAAACATGAGGACCATGGAGAAGAGAAAGAGCTTGACATTAGAAGCAAGGACGGGAGCGGAACAATGGGGAGTAGGCGTGTGTCTGGGGTCGCGAAAGGTGTATGAGAGCGAGCACCAAAGTTACTAGCGCCGGCAATGGAAGGGCTTCCGCCGCGCTTCGATCAATATCACAGTCACGACATGTGTCTTGCTGAATGCAATGAGCACAGTGCATCCAAGAAGCAGGGCCAGAACTACAGGGATTTCATCATGACTTGATGATGAATATGATAGGGCAGAACATGGTTTGGGACGTGGCGTTCTAATATACTCGCTGTGTAGTGCCCGTCGCGTGGCTAAGACGTGAGGAAGATCAAATTAAAGCCCAGCCAGCTGACCACGACGCCAATCGCCGAGTAAGTGCTGATGAACATGAGTGGCAGAAACTCGTAGCTGGCTCCAAATATCAGATGATGGACTAGCGAGCTGTACGTGATGAGCGGTATCGCGACGGCGATGTAAAGTAGGGAAAGCCGATCCAACAAGAAGATCCTTTTCTGACCGGATCTGTTGGTATAGAACGTCAGTACTGCTATCCACAACTTGACTCAAGGATCGAGTATACTCACGCAGGCGCCAAGCGGTCAAACGCCAGCAGAAAACCTGTCAGCCAGAAGACGGTGTAGATGACCTTGGTCGGAAACTCCATAGCTGTGAACAGCAAAGGAAAGAGACTGACATGACCTGCGACAGCGAGGGGTTTGAAGGCGGCGAGATAGCGGCGGTCTTCGAGTGCTAGAAGCGAGAATGGTATGATGATGAGTAGTATGGCTTTCTCGTGGACATGCCACCCGAAAAGGAAGGAAGCGTAGCCACACAGCGTCACGGTTGATACGAAATTCGTCCAGCTGGGGACCACAAACAGTTTCAGCAGCGCCGGCTATCGTAAGACTTCTGTCAGTGATGGTGAGCCATCAAAAGCATATCTCAAAACTCACTGCTTGTGCTGAAAGCGTCAGGATGAAGGTCATGCGGGGCGAGATGTTAGGCAGGACCGCGAAAGTGGTATCGCCAACAAGACCGCGGGTGACGCTGTTGATAGCCTCCGTGTTGATGTTGAGCTTAAGGTAAGGAGTTGCTATCATCCATCAGTCCTGTGCAATGGGTGGCAAGGCGGTATTTCTTACCATAAATCAGCATGCGGTCTGTGAAAGAGTACAGCGCCCAAATATTAGGAGCCCAGTATGCATGGCACAACCCTCGCGCAAAAGGAAACAACCTGCTCATCACTTGCGGTACCTGTCCGTAGTATGCAAACGGTCCGAATGCCAAAGCAATGACGACAGCCAATCCCACACCAAGCTTGACACAGTGCATTAGCTGTATATCAAATATCGACTTCGAACCAAGACAGTAGGCTCGCAAGAGGTAAACGAAATATGCCGGCGCAAGATAAGCGTAAATGTGCTTAAGGCACAGCAGCGCTCCGAACACAAGTCCACTGTAGAGGAGGCCAGATTTCTTGCGGGCCAGTACAATCGACAGGATGAGGATGCCGTACAGAAATCCATTGTACTGGAAATGAATGTGATCAATGATCAGTAAACCGGGGCTAAGCAAGATACTCAAAGCAGAAGCATGGGCTTGGCTCTTCGATCTCGACGCTGTAGTTTTGATGAAGAGATACAGTGCGAAGACCAGGACAGATTCTGTGAGGATGACCGTGGCGCGCTGGAAGTAAACCGTCTGCCAGCTATCATGGCCCAGGCTCTGGATCTGCAACATAGCCTGGTCTGCGAACTGAGCGGCTTGAGATAGTTGCCATTCAAAGTACGCAAAGAAAGGAGGGTAATCCAATGTCCATTCGGATGTGTTCTCGTAGTACCATTTCTTGATCGGCAGGGAATGTGTCAGAGCAAGCCAATTTCGATGCACCTCGAAGTCAGTCGATTTGCTGCCATGTCTATCAGTCTTGATCTCCTTCATCTCAACGATTGCACATACTACGCTGGCCAAAGAAGGACTTTTAATCCTGTTGCGACCGCGCCGGCTTGCAACAGGGTCGGGAATTGGTCCATCATGATAGTCGCCTTGCCCGCGTTCTCTTGTGTCCTCAGTCGATGATTGCTGTGCTAACGCGGCATCTTGCGAAGCCTCGTCGACTGCATTTCTTTTCCGCATATATCGGAATGTTCCACATTGACACCGTGACCGCAGGGAGGGCACGCGGGAATGTCGCGCCACTCGTGCCGGCCCGCTGTAGCCGCACTCAGTGAGCCCGGCGTGTTGGCTCACTTCAGGTTCGTTAAGAAAGGCGTTTACTGGAATCCAAACAAAAATTTCGAGCGTACCTAGTCAGATCTCACATCGCCTGACTCAATGGGTACAATACTGCACTATTCGATCTGTCTGTTCTATGGTCTGTGAAACATATTCCTTGCGCATATCTTCGCGATGATCAATCAATTATGATTCGGTCCTTCGCCCCCTCTTCTGCTTCTTCTCCTCTCCCTCATAATCCTCGCCTCTTCGTATTCGTCTGACTTTGGTGCTGCCGTCCCTTCTGATCGCAACATCATGAGTCGACAAGCAGGTCACCCGCCAGCGTTCCACTCTCATCCTGCTGTTCTGGTTGAGCGCTCCAAAGGACACTTCCTGGTTCCGCATCTCCATCCAGCTTACTGCTTATGACCTGATCGAGAAGCGTTCCTCGCGCTGGTTTTCTTGTGCCGAATGTGCGAGCAGTGCGGACACGGCTTCTGCGCACTGACGCGAAAGGTGTTGTACTCTGGGCAGAAGATGGCCTTGCCGGGATCCTCGAGAATGTTGAGAGGACAAACGTGCGTATGCATCGGAACGTGGACGACGCAATCGGAGTAATGAGTGTATGTATGGTGACACATCGTGTGTGACGCCTTGATGGAGACGATCTCGTTGTGCGGTTGAATGACGGCTTTGCGTTCAATCGTGTTCGTAGACCACACAGGTAAGCTCTAGATTCGTAGCTGAAGGGCGCTCAGCTGTCGATTCAATCTGTCGATGACTGGTGCCTTCCGTTTTCTTCGGTCTTATCTAGTTCTCTGTATGTCAATATTCTTTGCTTGTCGTGGAAGCTTCGTAAATACTGTTCGTTCGGGGGCGCAGTGTTTGTGATGGTTAGACGGAGGACAAATGATCAGATCATTCTGGTTGGTAGCCTTTATAACTTCACTTGAGACGGTCGTGGTCCTGGAATATGCGCTGCAGGCTTCTTGCAGACATTGCGCAGAGTGGAATCCTGCCAGTCACGCATGTCTCGGGCATGTCGAACCCATGTTGATGGGCACTCACTGCGCAGAACAAACGAAAGCGGCATGTAATATAGAAAGCCATCCTGCATATCCGGCGCTGGTAGTGACATATGCGATGTTCGACGCACGCATACATGCCATTGTTGCTCGTCTCGCATACGTGCATGCCTGCAGCATCATCCGTATAGGGCTGAGCCATGCTTGCCAACCTGTTTGCATGTAGCTATACCGTCGCAAAATGCCAGCAAACAGTCTCGGGGGCTAGAGGCGCCATCGGCAATTTGATCCTCCCACTGCGCACTCTGGCCAGCCACAGAGCGTCAGCGTTCTGCTGCTCCAGAGCTGACCATACCGGCTTATTCTCAAGGGAGGGCGTAAGCATTAGCATTGCCTGGTCGAAGGTTGCCGGTTCAACTTCGACGCTCTGTATGACAGATGTAAGCATTGCAACAAGTGCATCCCATATTAGCCGCACAGATGTATTGCTGTAATCTGCAGGCAAATGTTGCATCTTCGCGATCGCCCTCTCCAGCTGCACCGCTTGTACTGCACCACGAGTGCTGTGCTTTGCAGAACTATCGCTGGGTTGGACGGCAGTGGTGATACTCATTGTGATCTCATGGTGAAGCTCGACAATCCTAGGCCAAAGTGATGTGATACGACTTCGCATGAAGCTTCCCGCATGTTGACATAAGATCCCGATGATCTCGAGCGCCATGGCCTGGACGTGTGTCTCTTGATCATCTAAGCGGGAGACTATCTCCGGCCATAATGTGTTGATCATAGGTAGGAAGGAGTTCTCGTGCAATGCCAATGCAGGTATAACAGTCTTGATTAAAGCCAACAGAGAGCTGCGCAAGGTCGATGAAGCAGAAGGTAGGAAGTGCTGGGTCAGGTCGGCGACCTTGAGCAGAAGAGCATAACTTCGAGGTGCCGGCGGTAGGACTTCCGGCTCTTCAACCTTTAGTGCTTCATCCTCAGCATCTGCCTCCTCATCGTCCTCTGATCCAGGTTCATTCTCTGAAGTCTCTTTCCATGGCGTCTGAGGGTGCGGCTCCCGTGCGACGACTTCAGCGCATGCCGTTTCGCGTTCTTCATTCACACTCTCCGATACCCGATCTCGAAGCTCGCTCATCGTGATCGCACGCCATTTCTCCAGCAGTATAGAGCCAGATCCGGAACTGTTCGAATGACCAATCGTCAGCTGGGGTGTGCGCGCACCTTCTTGCACGACAATCTGCAACACCTTGAACAACAACTCCACAAGCAACGGATACCCGTGGTAGTTCTCGAGCACAGCAAAGATACTATCAATGGTATCTTCTAGATATGGCAACAGGCTCGGGCCAGCCAACTTTACCATCATTAGCAGAACTTGCGCCGCTTGAGGCGACACGTCAAAGGCATTGAGCTTGAGAGCGATTGCATTCGTCAGGTAGTCAACGTTTTGTACGATCAGTTGTTGCACTGAATCGTACCGACACGATCCGGCGAATGTATTCAAGGTCGCTAGGCTTTCCTGTTGCAGTAGTTCGTCTGGTGTCGCTAAGCTGTACAGCACAGGGTAAAGAGTATCGATGAACTCGTTGCGGAAGTCCTCGCCAGCGACCTGTGCTTGCAACGCGCAAGCTCGCAATGCCAAAGCTCGAACACGTAAGTCGGCAGATTCGTGAGCCTCCTCGGTCAAGATGGAAAGCGAAAAACTGTAGAGCTGGTCCAGAAACTCATTGGATGGGTTGCTCTCATCGCTATCAAAATCGAGGTACTCATCGACGACATTCTGTTTGCGGATTGAAGCAGTGGTAGCGGTAAGAAGTAGCCAAAAGTTTGCAAGTTGCGCTTGGCCTTGTGAAGCTTGTAGGTCTCTTGCGAGGTTGGCGGTAAAGGGCGACGGGTGGTCAGTCGTGGTGATCACACGAACAAGCTCTTGGATAGCACTCATCGTCTCCTCTTGCCCTTTATGCTTCACAAGCAGCTGGCTGGACTCCGCACGATCGTTGTTCAGTAGCGCGACATATATCGAGCTTACGGGCAACACGGGCGATACATGTTGTACCTTTTCCGCCGATATCGATAGCGTCACACTCACGGCATCACGCAGTCCACTGGCCAGAAGTCCGTCGAGTACTCCGGTGTTCGAACCAACTTCGACGAGTAATTTATGCGCGGCACTCAATCGCTCAAGACGTAGAGCTTTCGCTTGGTCGTCAGCTGACTGCAAGACCGTCGTGAGCGATTCCAACCACTGGTAAGCTGTAGTTTGGAGAAGGGTGATCAAAGAGACATCCGCCATGAGTACATCACGGATCTGAGATGTTGGAAGCACGTCGTCATGATCAAGGTTGAGAGTGAGAGCTGATTCCAATGCCATACTCGCGCAGCTTTCCAAGGACTGCGGAGATTCGCTCAGAATGACGAGACACAACTGGCCTAAGCTGGCTTTCACATCACTTCTTGTATGGGACGACAACTTCATGACCGGGGTTAAGGCGGCTTTCATCTGTACCGCTGCGGATTGCTTCCACTCTGCGGTAATGAGCCCTGGCTTTTTGGAAGGCTTTCGTGAGTGTGAGCTTGCGATGTCCTGAGAGTCCTCATTCTCGTCATCCTTATCATTGAGTATAGTTTTAACCATGAATGTCAAGATGTCCAAACAATCGATCAAGACAGTTAGATTCCGGCGCTGCTTTGTCATTGGTGAGAGAACTCTTGTCAGTTTGGAAACGATTCCAGGCATGAAACCCGCGCATAGCTCTCGGTTGAGGACATGACGAAGCAGTGAAGACAGAGCTTTTGCGGCAGCAATCTGTACCTCGTGCGATCTCCCATCGTGAATGCCGTCCAGAACGACACTAATGGTCTGTCCAAGTTGTGGAAAATTTGCTTCTGCTGTGAGTAGTGACCTCGCCTCGAGGTCAACAGCAACACTTACTGCGTCAATACAAGCGTATGCGTTGGTCTGCAGATCGGTCGTGCTTTGTGTGAACGCAAAGCCTTTTGGTTGATCTTGGGCCAGGAGTGTACACAAGATCATCAGTTGAGCTGCTAGAGCTGGCGCAATGTCGTGCCGCCATCCTTGCTGGACCAAGACGATCACGCACTCAACACAAAGCTCTAGGCATCGGATCGTTGCTTTCTGACTGCTCTTCAGCACTTGCGAGACGGGGAAGAAGACATAGTCCGCGAGCTTAGCATCGAGACCAGGACCTGACTTGCTTGTGCAGTCTCCTTGTAGAACATCCGAAAGCTCAATCAGATGATCGTTGATGTCCTCGACTTTTCCGTTTGCCGTTGAAAGAGCATATGCTGCGTGGCTTAGGGCAATACATATTGGTCGCAGTCGCTGAAAGGTTGCGTTGCGCGACTCCGCCATCACACCAAAGTGAGGCATTTCATTGCAAACATGGAACTCGAGGACGGGTTGAATGGCTTCATGTCCATTTCACGTTCACATTTGGGCGTCTACGGTGCAGATGCAGTGTGGAAGGAGTGCTGAAAGTGCTGCCTGAATGTCTGCCTTGCGTAGAACCTTTGCTCTTCTTATCGAGCTTATCGGTCAGTCGCGGGTGTCGATGAGCGCAGCATCACATGCAAGTTGTTGCTTCACGTACAATACAGTCACCCACTACCTTCCGTGATCCTTTGCGCGCATCTGCACGTTCACTATACTTGACAGCGGAAATCCAAATCGCGATACCTTCGCCAACAACGTGATGCCACCACCGCTCGCTACGGGTCGCAAGGGTAAGCAGGCATCAAAGTCCAAGGCTTTAGTACCGCGCATTCTAACCCACATCTTACAGCCCCGGCGAAGCTCAAGCCAGAAGAGATGATTTCGCTGGAGAGTATGTTCGACGATCTTGATGAGTTCAAGAAGTGCGACGTGAAGGAGAAATACAAGCTCGACCTCCCGACTGTGGATGAACCTGGTAATTGGAATACCAAAACTTCCGGCGGTATGCCTTACCTTGCACTTCCCCTTCACTTCGGAAGAACGTCAGGAGCCATTGACTGATACCTAACAGGAATCAAAACGAAAGACCGCGCTGACCGAACGTCGACACCCCATATGAACGCAATCCCATCGACCATAGCCAAAGCATTCAAGACTGGCCAGCCCATGGCCGACAGCCCCGATATCGTCAAATGCAATCATTGCAAGCGCCCCGTGATGAAGCACGCTATGCCAAGCCATATTGAGCAATGCTTGAATAAGAAGCAAGAGAAGCAGCGAAAGAAGAAGGAGGCAAAGGACGCTCGGGATGCTGCCGCAAGAAAAGAGAGACTGGGTGATAGCGATGAGGAGGAAGATGGGGCCAGGAAGACGGCATCGAAGAACGGTGGACTGACCGCGAGCAAGAAGAGAAAGGCAGTGGACGATGATGATCAGAACGCGCCTTTCAAGAAGAAAAAGAAGAAGGAGGATCTGAAGGCGAAGACAACCAAGGTGAAAGCACCAGTCGACGTGGAGAAGCAGTGTGGTGTCGAATTACCGCAGGGCGGTCAGTGTGCCCGGAGTCTGACCTGCAAGAGCCATAGTATGGGCTTGAAGAGGGCAGTTCCAGGACGCAGTGCACCCTACGACAAGCTCCTCATGGAGTACCAACGGAAGAACCAAGCCAAGCTACAAAAAGCAGCGTTCGATGCAAACGCACCCAATCCTGATGATGACAGCCTCCCTTCAGGTCCCATCGATAGTGAGGAGGAGAAGGATGCAGTGATGAGTGCCATTTCACGGTCGTGGGGCGGAAAGCCAATCTACGAGCAGACACACGTCCCGCTACGAAGGAAGTACGAGTACAACCGGATCAAAAGCATGTTGAGTTCGGCACTCAGCGGCCGAGGCGGGACTGGGCTTTTTGGTACTGGCAGTGGAGGTGGCATTCTATCGGGCGGGACTGGCGGAGACTTCTTCGGCTCCGGTCTGGCTACAAACACCGATGCTGAGAACATCATTCATGTACGCAAAAGCAGCATCGCTCCTGGCGGTCGAAGCATGATGGCTCCGAGTCGGAAGCCTAGTGTGGCTTCGACAGCGCTTCAAGTTAATTGAGCCCGCGAGCTTATGGCACAGAGGATGTTGTTCTGTTTTGAAGTTGATAGCCGCGACGGCGCGGTTTCTCACACATCCGCCGTCAACAGCGCGGGAAAAGCGATTTGGTGAGGACGGTGCATTTCTGGCGTTAAGGTGGGTTTGCTAAGATATCCCTGGACACTCACGAGCTGTATGATAATCACAAGTATACGAACGCCCATGAGGCACACAGAGTGCAAAACTTCTTGCGTGAATAAACAACGATGGGCTATTATGCTCTGTTTGCATTGAACTCGATCATGACTAGGTACTCCCTGTTCTTCTCTATTTGCTGCAGATCTAAAGACCGGTCTACTTATTGATGGGTGGCGATTCAACATAATCCTGTTTGTGGATTGAGTACAGATGGCCTCCATCGTATGTCTGTGAACACTTGTATGCATGCCAGATCAACTTCACCGTTCACCTCATCGCCCAGCACCTTAGGATCAATCAATCCACCATGAGCGCAAATATAGACATTTCTTCAGATGCACGATCGAGATTTAAGCTCGACTATGTCAAAATCACACATGAAAAGCATACGCATGAGGTCAGTCCCGCCCGCCTAAGAACTGCGTCGACAGCTGATAGCAGATCGCCGTCGAAGGATCGTATGTCCCGGCGGGAAGGATTGAAGTGATCGACGGGTTGAAAATACACCTCTGAGCTGACTGCAAGTACATCGTGTATGCAAAGCATTACCATTGCATGCATGACATGTACCTTATGCCAGCTACTGCGCTGCAGTCATGACGCTTTCTTGGGATCTCAGGCGGAGCATCGGCAAGGCTTCACGCTTCTCATCTGGCAGAAACAGCTCGCGTTTTTGGTCTGGAATGACCATCAGCAAGTCACAGCAGCGCTGATACTTTACTTTGCCTGCCTCAGAAATAGATGTCCGCGAGATGCATGAGGATCCGCCATGTGACGATTCCAGAGACCGCTTCGGGCTCCAGTGCTGTTACTGGCTTTGTATCTACCTAGGTACAACCCTCCCAATGGACAACTGATTCCTTCGCTGTCCTTCAATCTTCGTAAGCTCGAAACCGACCTGCACACTTCCTCCAAGATGATCATCGAAAGGCCGCGAATACGTGGACGCTGACTCTCGAGTCCACCGTTCTCCGACTGCAGCCTCTGCTTCACGAAAGCCTGTGGACCACTGCGTACCGACCACAGATATTGTCTGAGCGTCGAGTTGTGCAACACTATCGATCTGACAACGTCCTCAGAAGTGCCATCGCCCGTGCCTTTCAGCGAGTGGTTGGAGACATGATTGATAGGTGACTAGGTCGCACGACGCCACATCACGCCTCACGATTCATAGTGCCATTGACCGTAGTCTAGACTACGCAGGCAAAGACAGCCATTCGGCCAATGTCCAACTCGATCCAGGGGCAATTGGAATAGTCTCCGGCAAATCTTTCCAGGTTTCTATGCCGTCGCTGGCCAAGCAAGCCGTCGAAGCCTGGACCTTGATGAGGCATTGATAGCGATCTCCACCCGCGGCCACGATGTCCGCAGCTGCGGCATAGAAGTGGCAGAACTTCCTTGGAATGGTTCTTCCAGGGATGTTCCAAGACCAAGGGGCAGATGAGAGTCATGTCGTTCATGCAGCTTGTATGGATCACATCCCGAGGGCCAGGAGTACGTAGACAACTGTGGGCCTCTATGCCGAAGTGCTCGATCTCCCTTTCGTTGCCGCTGATGGGACTCATTCGTGCTCAATCATTCCCCCATCCTCTATAGCGTGCCTAGCGTCATTTTGTTACATAAGACTCGCACCCATGGATGTGCGACACTCTCAAGTCATCGCTCTGCTCAACATCCACCACCAACAAACACATCCACATGTTCACAGCCACCTGCGCAGCGTACGTCTTTCATTCCGACGGCTGTCTGTAACCATCGCAAGGGCCACGTGCAGGGATTGCATTCTCTCGCAGGGATCGAATACTTCACCGCCCAAACACGGGATGTCGGGATGGATGTGGAACGGCTACTCTAATTACGTGCGATCGGCACTTTCTGCTGATCGGAACCAAAGCATTTTGGGCTGGCCAACAAGTCCTTCCGCCTGGAGGATCACCATGCTTGACGATGAATCCGCAAGGATGCAGCGATAGGGCCATGTTGTCAGCGTTCGGATACCACCGCCAGGACCATCATCAGTCTCAGCACAGCACATCGTCGGAGACTGGTATAGGCTGTGCATGCCGATCTCTGCAGCCATGCCACGAACAAGCATCGTTCCACGTTCTTGGGCTGCGGGCCGGACATAAACTCAGAGAGGCAGTTCTGATCCAACGCCCGCCAACGGATTCGCGTGGGTTCCTTCGCGCGGCCGTCTAGCGTTGGTACGCAACGCCCGGAATCCTACATTGGTTGGAAACCTCGTCCTCTGCCGTCCGCGCATGCAGTCCGGCGTCCGACCCGACTAGGCGTACCTCTGCAATCATGTCTCTCGTCCAGCCTGATCCTCGCGCTGGGTTCAGTCCAGCATTAATCCCGGCGGACGCCGACCCCGGTCTCTACACGCTCTCATTACCAGATCCTCGCGCGCATGGTGTGATTGAACCCTCGAACGACCCTTCAACTTCTGTGACCTGTGATTCTTACGCACATTTCAGAATCAGTTCGAGCGCCTGTCTTACTTACTCATGAACCTGTACACCACGGCCACGCATGTTCCGTGGTTGAGTTCGCGTTCCAGGTCTCCAAGACAAAGCCAAACTAGACTGGACCCATCCTGAACGCACACTGCTCTGCGCTTCGGATATCAATACCTACATAACACACCACACAACATGTACTCTGCTAGCACGCACAGGAGGCGCGATCGAACATTCATCGGTGGCAAATGCGCTGCTTGTGAGGAGTCGCTCGAGTTGACGCTACATGGCGAACGAATCATCCAATTGATGTGTGGCCATGTGTCTCACGAGGCATGCTTTTATGAGTACGTCAAAGAGTGCGAGGCCCATACGTGCCCGTCTTGCGAAGCGCCACTCAGCCTTGATACCAGTCGAGGCGGAGCCAGTATCGATTTCCAGAATCTCAACCGCCTTATCCGATCTCTGCAGTTGCCTAGCGATACGGACGGCTATTCTATCAAACCGCCTACCATATCTTTACCCCGGGCAATTGAGTTTAGCAATCGCGTATCACAGACGAAAACGATCGATCGAAGTGGACATCAACAACGCGAACAAGTCTCGCCGACGAAAAGCGTGGAGGTGGTCACTTCTCCCGTCCAGGCTCGCAGACAGCACGGTTGTGGTGAGACATCGCCACCGAGTTCTATAGGCGGGACGACCAACGGTCGACGCCATAACTTGCGCGTTGATGAGATAGAAGCAGCGACCGACACCACAAAAGAAGCCTTCAGACATGCCATCCCTCTGCCGTCTGTCATCGTCCGCAGCGAATTCCCTACCATCACCAAGTCCCGACAGCGACAAAGCTTGACGTGTCTCGTCACTGTCGAAGTCCCGCAATGTCCGTGGAGGGCCTCTTCGAGCAAGAATTCAAGCTCTCTGCCTCCCGCACCCGAAGCCAGTTTGCCCAAGCCTGAGCTTCCTCGTCCTCCTTCCGGCAAACCATCATCTCCCGTGGATAGTGTGCACGAAGATGATTTGGAACTAGATCGTGTCAGGGATGAGCTCTTCGACCGCATGGACTATTGGCATGGTATGGAACATGCAGAATTCGGTAGCCTCATTCAGTATGGACGTATGCGTGTGGGCAAAGACGGCAAATCCTGGCAAGACTTGGATTGCTATCTCTTCACGGAAATGCTGATATGTGTCAAGGAAAGAAAATTGACCCTGGACTCGAATCAGAAGTGGAGTGGATCTGACATCTCCTTGAGCAAACCTCGATACGCCCTGAAAGGATCAATCCTGATCAACAAACATCTCAAACATGTCGGCGTCTCGCTAGACTCGAATGTATTGACGCTCAATCTTTCGGTAGTGGAATTGCCGAAGTTCCATTTACAGTTTTCCGACAGACAGGAGCTCGAGAAATGGCATGCGGTACTGAACAAGGTCAGCCGCTCTCGTATGCTCGCCATCTCTGAAGCACCGAATGAGCCAGGCTCGCTCGGAGCACAGCAAGACAGCAACCGTGATGTGAATGCTGCTCATGGCCAGTCCAAGAGCATGTCACCAGCCCAATCCTCTCCCATCAGCGCGGAAAACTCACATGAAACGTTATCGAACAAGTACCCCAACATCTCCAAGGGTACACAGGATCTGCATCTGCAAAATGCGTCACCTCATGTTCCACTGGACATCGTTGTTGTGGTCCCACTTTCTGCTTCAATGCAGGGATTGGAATGCGACCTTCTCCGCGACACTTTGCGATTTCTGATTTCAAATCTTGGCCAGCATGATCGAATGGGTCTTGTTACTGTTGGATCCGAGAACGAATGTGTTCCGCTCGTTGGAATGGCGACGAAATCGTGGAGTGGCTGGTCTGACGCACTGGCCTCGATCCGCCCGACCCTACAAAGCGGTGTAAGCAGCAATGCTGTTGGAGGCACGAAACTTGCACTGGACATGCTCATGCAACGAAAGTCGTTCAATCCAGTTACTAGCATTCTACTGATCAGCGGTTCGCCTGGTGGAGGTTACGAGCTAACCGCTTCTGTCATGTCGCGTGCAGAGTCTGCCAAGATTCCGATCCATACGTTCGGTCTAGGTCTAGCACATCACCCAGACTCGTTATCGGCGCTGTCGACACGTACACACGCGAGCTACACATATGCGAAAGATTGGATGATGTTACGGGAATGTCTCGCAGGTTGCTTGGGCTCTCTACAAAGCTATTCGCATCAAAATGTGAACCTCAAGCTCCGACTCCCGTCAGGATCCATGGCACAATTCGTGAAGATCAGCGGAGGCCTGGGCACTAACAAACGCGTCTCAGGTCGTGATGTTGAGGTCGTACTTGGTGACCTGCGCTTTGGCGAGAAGAGAGATGTTCTAGTCCAAGTCATCATACTCCCAGCCACATCTTCACTCGACCTCGTCCAGTTGGATGCATGGTCGAGCGTGTTGGCTGGTTTGGAAGCATTGGGTGAAGGACAGGTTCATAGCCAGACGCCATCCGTGGAGGAGATCCCGCTTCTTCAAGCCGATCTGGTCTGGGACGATCTTCCCAATCCCGGCAAGCATGCCAAACTGTCGCAGCCGTCATTGCTCAACATCACAGCCTTGACGCCCCCTTCGCGGAAGAGCGAGGACTCACGACTCTCCATTCCAGCAATCCCTCCTCATCCTTCTATCGTTCAGAGACGGATGGAGTTGTTATCATCCGATATGCTCAGCAGAGCACTCTCGTTAGTGTCACAAGGCAAGCATGATCGCGCTAAATACCTCCTCACCGAGACCCGGTCGATCCTCCAGGGGCTTGCCAAAGGCAGCCTACCGCCTCTTCCTCCTCCACCGAGCACAGCACTACCACCAACGCCACCAGCCGCTGCGAACAGCGAGCCCTCCGCATACGAAACGATGCCTGCCTCCGAGCTACCGCGCACACCCTCGCCCACGAGCAGCGAATTTCGCTTTTCCGGCACACCTGGCGTTGATGTCCAGACAATGCTTGCTCTCGACCACGAGCTGGGGACGAGCGTGGAATGGATCTCCCACCCGGCCATCTTCGAGTGTGATTCGCGCAAAGCCGTCCTCCAAGCCATCGGCATCATCAGCAATCAACGTGCCTTCACCTTCCGTACACCCACGGAGTCCCTCTGGGCAGCTCGTGTGGCTGGTGTGCGACGCATGACTGAGGCAAGCGCATGGCGAGGGACAGTCGCAGACGCTCCGGCTGAAGACTCTTGAGACGTTATCCTTTGTGCTGAAACAGCATTCGATTGTGGGCTTTCTTACGATCCCCTTCATTTCCGTGATTTGGTCGATGACGACGATGACGATTTATGATACCCCCCGGCTGATTTTCTGTCAAATTGAAGCGACGAAGCCATGAAATAACGAGCGGCTTTCGCCTTGCAAGCATGGTCGTCTGAGAATGACGGTGATAGCCGTGAATCTTGGAGCTTGATGAGCGTTTTGGGCCATCTGTCATAGCATCTCTGCACATAGGTAGATTTGCATGGGGTATTAGCACGGAATAAGAGCGACCAGGACAAGGCGTTCATTGTTCTTGGCGATAAAGTGGCGATACCATGGAGTTGGTCAGTTCATAGAGTATTGCAAATAGGCATGGAGAATTCTACTCTTCCATCGTCGTTGGCCAAGCACCCCCTAAATCTGTCGTTCCCAAGATCACGTCTCGTAGCATGGCTCGCTCCTCGAGTATCACAGGATCTACACGGATCACACCTACAGTATGTACCGCTGCTACTTGGAAGGATGACACGGGAATATTATCAGCTTCTTGCTCGGCACGATTACCGGGACGATTAATCTGGACAGTCCTGACCATGGCTGCGTTAAATCATCTTATGTTCTGGCTACCTCACGAATGGGATGCCTGTTGGAGTTCGCTTGCGGAACACTTCGTAGTCATTTCCAAAGAACTCAACCAGTGTCCTCTCCTCAGCTACCATATCCACAAAGTCAGCGTTCGAACACAAGATGGAGGGCACAACAGAGCGAGCGACCTACCTCGGATCCTGCCATCGAAGAACTTCCATAACGCCAGCGCGAAGCCCACCAGACAGATCTTGTTCCCGACCAGCAGCTGCGTGCCCAACGCCCACCAGAAGAATCCGAAGTAGCTCGGATGTCGCAGGATGCCGTACACCCCGCTGGTGACCAGGACGTGGCCCTCCTTCTTCACTCTTGCCGGGGTGTGGTTGAAGTTAGTCCCTGCTTGCGCCATGGCAACAGACCGCACGGCTTGTCCGACGAGCACCAGCAACACCCCTACCGCTACCGTCCACGGCTGCCAGACGAAAGCCTTCTGATATGTAGGTAGGAAGCTGGAGACGAGGATCTCGAGCATGGCGCAGGAATGCGCAACGGCGTACTGGTAGCCATTGCTGAAGATCAAGAAGCTGGAGGCGCTGACCACCGGGAGGTTGAAGCGAGCCGTGGTGTAGTACTCGAGGAAGTGGAAGAGGCTGAGACAGGCGAGAAAGGCCGGGAAGCGCCAAAGCGTGGCCTGCAGGGCGAAGGCGAGGTAGGGTGTCAGGAACAGGCAGGCGGCGAGCGTGAAGCCTGTCCAGAAGGCTTGCAGGCCGATCGAGGACAACGAACGGCTGCCGTTTGGGAGGAGAGTAGGGTCGTCCGGGACGAGCTGGGTGCTTGGGCGGACATGGTTGGTGTGGGAATCGTGGTCGGCGTCTGAATCAGAGTCTCGGCGACGAAGACGTGGAAGAGCGAGGGGGTTGGTGGTTCCATTGGTAGATTGGTCCTCTCGAATCGAAGTCGAAGTTGTAGCTGAACTGGAGGAGGCTGCGGGCACTGGGTGACCATTAGTCGAGGAGGAGTGAGAGAGGCGCGCCATGCTGATGCTTGGGTTGTGCTTTCAAGGTGGACGTCTGCTGCTGAGACCAGATTGGCAGTGCGTGTCGATGGACATGCTGCCGGTGCTGAAGCATCCACAGCACGATCTGGTGATGATGTTTGTCAGACAGACTGTGCCTCGATGTGTGGCCGGAATGTAGAAACACGCCGCGTCGAGGTCGCGTGGGGACGGCGGCTTGTCACATGCGTCATTTCACATGTTTCTACACCATCTTCTCACATCTTGTTCTGCTGATCTCTGTTGCCCTCTACATCCATTCCACTAAAGGTACGATACCTTCATGGATCTCACTGCGCAATGACACCTTCAGAAACTTCACGCCATGCCATCCATAGAGGAGAGCCGCCGACAAGTACGAGAGAGCTTGCGTAGCGCTGGTGGTGGCCCAGACCACAATGACATCCTCGCATCACTTCAAGATGAGATTGATAAACATAATGCAGTGAAAGACGGCCTACGTGAGAGCCTGCGGGAGAACAGGCAGCAAGCAGAGGGAACGGGACAAGACAGCGGGTCAAATGCTTCCATGCGATTCAGGTTCAAATCTGGAACTGCAGATAGAAAGCGTTCTCGCACCTCGCGAGACCAGAAACATAGAAAGCGAAGACGGAATGGCCAAGCGAAGGAAGACCTCCCACAACATCCAAGTGAGGAGGATGTAGCTCACCCTTTCCCTCGCGAGCCGATCGAGCCCGAGCATGTCCACCTCAATTCCACCCAAGCCTTTCGGGAGTCTTTGTTCGATGCGCTGGCCGACGACGAAGGCGCGCAATACTGGGAAGGCGTCTACAGTCAGCCGCTGCATGTTTACACTCGACCTACGGTGGTAAGCGAGAAGGGCGAGCTTGAGCAGATGGACGATGAGGAGTATGCTGCATACGTCAAGGCCAAGATGTGGGAGCGTAAGAATCCGGAGATCGTTCGCGAACGACAACGTGCCGAGCGTGAGAAGAGAAAGGCAGAGGAAGAGCAGACTCGGCGGCGGGAAGAGTTTGTGCGACGCAAAGAACAGGCGGCGTGGGATCGAGCCCAGCGAGCGGGAGCAAGGCGAGGCCGTGATGAGAGTGAGGAGAGGATGTTCACTGGTCATGGTAACGTCGCAACTTCTCGAGATGACGAGACCGAGAAGGAGGAATACAGGGCGGCGTGGTCAGCATATCTCGCCGCTTGGAGTCAGCTCAAACAGGAGCTCTTGTCAGCTCGTGCTTCCCCGGAGGTCGACTCGAGTAGAAAGCCATCGTCGCGAATTCCTTGGCCGGTGCTACCGTCGAAGGCTGTCACGAGGCACAACATCGAGAGTTTTATGCGTCAAGCTCCTGGTGCTGGTATGGAGCGGATGCAGGTGCTGAAGCACGAGCGAGTCAAATGGCACCCCGACAAAGTCCAGCAACGCTTCACCGGGCAGGTCGACGAAGGGACCATGAAAGTGGTCACGGGCATCTTTCAGGTAGTGGATGATCTGGTCGAGGAGGAACGAAAGAAAGCCGAGAAGTGAGAGAAGCGATGCAACTTACGATAGAGGCGCCTGCCTGGATACCTTATGCAAGCATCAGATTCACCAGCTCCACGCGCTAAGTTGTATCGCTGATGCACTTCCTAGCGAGATTCGCTTGTGCTTGGCTCGTCGTGTGATATCTCCATGGACAGTACCGCACTGATCCAAAGCATGCAAGTGGGAAGTTTAGCACAATGCTATGATGTGATCACGAAACATACATGTCTCGTGCTTAGCGTTGAGATGGAGCATAAAACACGAAAGGAGGCATGATCGCAGATCCATCCAGCAGCCTGATCTTTGTGCCACTTCCAGATCGATGCGACAGTCACGCATCGTTCCGAGTTTCTGCTCCGTTAAAAGAAGGTTAGGACATCTCTCAACCGCCTGTTGCCGCCCGTCTGCCGGTTCAGATTGGTACGCCACTCGTGTCACGCTTTCGGTGTTGAGCTTGACCCCTGTATCGATCAGGACCATCTTGCCAACGAATCCGACTTCATTCGCCAGCAGTGCTGCTCGGAGGTCATGTTCATCGAATTCAATGAGCTCTTCCTCTCATATGATTCGAAGTGCTCGAACTCTCCGTGTGTGAAATGTCTTTGCACTGGTACACCAATTCCGCACCTCGAACTCCTCCTGGAAGAACCTCACTTCACTGAAGAGGTAATATGGGTCCAGTCAGCATCTGAACTGTTGCGATACTGGTGGATCTACAACTTTGGCTGCTGCATATTCTGCTTCGATATGTTGTCATGAACCGAGCGGCTGAAAGTAGTTTCGGTCGGGTTCAAAGTGATCCTGAGCGCGTCACTTCTTCATACCTAGATAGCTTGTACACGTCATCTCTGATCGTCGTCTTCGCTACGAAAGCCGCGGGTCGTAGATGTCATGCGTTTGGATACTGGAGTCTACTTCCGGGGACACTGCTGATAGTACCCTTCATGGTCTCGAAGATCGGTACAGAGCCATCCAGTGTTGCTGGCATAGCTTCTGGTGCTGGTGTAGCTAGCCATAACGAACTGATGAAGAGGGTTGCTGACTGGGGCGTGGACGATGCCATCTTGACTGCGAAGAAGGTCGACCTCCTACACAATCTCAGACACGCGATATCGCCTCACGCTTCTATGAGGGGACGAGGTCGACACGCGCATCGTGAAGTTGCACGCTAAACTGCATCTAGCAAAATGACAACTCCGTCGTGTTTGTGTTAGTTACAACGACCGAAAACCAACGCAAGGAAGAATATCGCCATACGCCTCTTGACGGTTTACGCTGGCTCGTCAAATCCAGCAAAAGACATTTCTGGAATGCATGCCACTACCAATCACCAGCTTCTCGCTTGGGCGAACGTGGGCTGAGAAAACCGCGCGCACGTCGGACTGGTTCTTGGGAATGCGACTGCTAGTGGATGGACAGCCAGCCAGTTCGAGGCTTGGAACATCGAGAAAGACAGCCATAGATCGCCGTTGGAGATTCTTCGTCGACTTACTATCAAGGCCCAACGAATGAAGATCCAGTAAGGAAGGTCGTGCCATTGGGTTTTTATGTGTTTGGTGTCACGTTCGACGAAGCCATGCTAGAGGCAGGGGCCCGAGAACCCCTGTCGGTTACCGGCGCGAGGCCTAGTCCTGACTTCTCACAGCCACCTATCGCTACTGAAAGCCTCTCCCTTTCATCTCTCTTACGCCTGTGTTTTCAGCTATGCTGGACCTGGCATCCAGCCCCATGATCATCCGTTTCGACGATTGAGGCGAGCAACCAGCGCCGAAGGAGGAGCCTCGGACTGCATATCCTCGGGCGCTGACGGTAATGGAGACAAGATGGCGCGCCACAAGCCAACGGATTCGCGTCGTTGAAGACGTGCGGGTTTGATTGCTCGGTTGGCATGGTCGTACTCGAATCCTTGTCAGTCTGTGGTTCTACAACCTCGCCTAGATGTAACCTCTTGCGCGGCGCAGCGTGACCTCCCCATGGCTCAGTGTCTTCGATAATTGATCCTCTTTCCCGGATTGATGTACTCAATCGTCCACTCCCTCTCTGGTTCTTCTCCACGTCTCTCCTTTGAATTTCTTACACTTGATTGATTTTGATTGCCGCTCGTTCTTTGATTCCGGACTGATCACCAACTGGAGGATGTGCATGGCGACAACAGCGTGGTGCTGTTCAGGACATGAGGTCTACACCACGTGCCGCGCATCCAGACGACCATGACCCAACAGCGAATGCTCGGAGAACAGGAACAGCAGGAAGGGCTACTTCAGAGTTATGATGACCATGGGAACGAGGATAGCAGAAGCAAGCACGTCGAGCTCATCGATGTGGAATTTGAGCATACCCCGACACCACGACAGACACATCGTTTCCCATGGTGTTGGAGACAGCCCATGTTCATGACGTGTCTCTCATATCCAGTCGCTCATGCACATGCCCGAAAACGACGATCAACACTGGGAAGCTTTGCGCGAATGCTACTTTTACTTCCTTACATCGCCTCAGGACTACTCATCGCTTGCGCCACTTTCTTCCCTTCCTACTCCAGCCCACCGGCACGGTATGCTGCTCTACGCGAACGAGTGGAGCGAGACCTCACACGTACTGGCTCAGCGAACCCAGACGATGAAAAGATCTTCATTGCGGCTAGTCTATACGATCCAGCCGGGGCGCTGGTTGGAGGTGACTGGGGACAAGCTATGACAAGCTTGGTCGAGATCCTAGGGCCGGAGAACGTGCACTTCAGTCTCTATGAGAACGACGCAGACGCCGAAAGCATAGCAGCAGCACATACGTTCAAGGCGGGATTGACGTGCAACACAACCGTGGTGATTGAAGATCTAGATCTCTCGCAGCTTGTGCATGTGCGCACACCGGATGGAAAGCTGAGGCTGAAGAGGATAGCATATTTGGCAGAGGTGCGGAATCGAGCGTTACGACCGCTGGAAGACGAGGAGTCGCCTGCTTCGCAGACCAGGTTCGACAAGCTGCTGTACGTCAATGATGTCGTTTTCGACCCCGTAGATGCTGCGAATCTGCTCTTCTCCACCAATGTCGACGCGCGTACCGGCAAGACGCAGTACCACGCCGCATGTGCGACCGACTTCGTCAATCCGGTGAAGTTTTATGACACCTTTGCGACCCGCGACACAGAGGGATACAGCATGGGTGTGCCATTCTACCCGTGGTTCACGTCCGCTGGCGCAGGCACCAGTAGAAGTGATGTGATCGCGCAGAAGGACGCTGTGCGAGTGAAGAGCTGTTGGGGCGGAATGGTGGCTTTCGAGGCGCATTGGTTTCAGACCTGGGATGTAGCAAGCACGAGTCCTCAACAACAACAAACCTTCCAAGCACCTCTTCGCTTCCGTGCCGAGAACGACACGTACTGGGATTCCTCGGAATGCTGCTTGGTGCACGCCGACCTCGCCGCGCGGCTCCCGGGTGATAGCGAAGACATTCATCATGCAGGTGAGCTTGGCATCTTTATGAATCCATACATCCGGGTCGCGTACTCTACATCCACGTTACGTTGGCTGGGATTCACGCGCCGCTTCGAGCGGCTATACCCTCCGATCCATCTGCTCGTGAACTGGTTGGCGAATCGTCCAGGGCATAACCCGCGCCGACTTGAGCAGCCCGGCCAGAACGTGACGGATCGGGTGTGGGCGTGGACCTCCGCATCGCGCACGGCGATGCGCGAGAATCAGGTCGTCGGCGAGGAAGGTCTGCAAGGCACATTCAATGAAGTGCAGCGCGTAGCTATGCCGGGGAGTTTCTGTGGTGGACGAAATCTGCTGTATATCAACGAAGAACCGCTTGAGGGCGAAGGTAAATGGGGAAAGGTCATCGTGCCGGCAGATGATTAACAGTCTGGCACAAAGGAGAAGTCTGTTCTGAATCATGGGAAGCGATGGCGCTGGAAGGAGATCTTGTTGGAGAACAGTGATTTGCTGTCGTCTTGTGGGTTCTAATAGATCGAGAGTTCGAAACCATTGGCCCTTGTAAGCAAACCTGAGAGTGTGTAATCCCACAAACTCCTTGATTATTCATTGTTGCTTGGGGATAAGACTGCTTATTCTGACCGGCATGTCTGGCATATCTAGGATGAAGTCAACATATACCCCTACGTAGCTTGCCACCAGTCCACTGCCCTGCAATGATGTAGAGCGATAGGCAATCGTCGTCAACCGACCCTCAGATGACCAGTTCAACAAAGCTGTTCTACAAAAATGTCAGTACACTCCACAAGCCATCTTTCACCGACAGAAAACACGACAGAGTGTGAAGTAAGGATACTAGCGATCCGCGCGAGGGCAAGACACGTTCGATCTCGGGCGTTAAAGTATTGATACGAGCTCGGCATGGAGTAACGCAAAGTTTTCGAGCTCGCCGTCCTGAAAGACTACCCTGGTTGTGGTGGAGGTGCAGAAGGAATGGGCGTGAAGGGGTAAGAGGTGAGGAGTATGTGGAAGAACGTACGGTATAGGGTTTGTTTAAGCTCTCAGATGGAGACGCAGTGCGTGATGCGGGCGCTGGTGGTGGTGTCGGTGCTGGCTCGCCTCGTACAGGAGCAGCCGCAATCTTTCCAGCGGCTATGATGAAGCTGTCCAAATATCGGGAACCATCTTCATCCGGCACCCTGCGCCTTTGCTGCTTTTCTCGCAAGGTAACGTGCCTTCGCGTCACTGACGTCCTTTTCGGTTTTAGAGCTTTTGGCCGCTTTCTCGATCCGCTGCTGCTCCTCTTCCTCTTCCTCGCGAGCGCGCTTTTGCTGTGCGGCGAGTTGTTCTTCCATCATCCTAGTCTGGCGCTCACGTTGCGCCTGTTGGCTGTCCTTGCCTCGTTTCGGGAAAGCTGCCTGCTGGGCAGCACGGTTCGAAGTCTTAAGATGGTCTGAATTGCGTACGTCTCCGGACTTTCCAGTGGATGCGACGTTCAATCCTGCAGAGAGGAGTTCGCGCTTATCGACCAGCTGGCCGTCCTCGTTAACATGCACGTCCACACCTCTCGCCTTCATCTCCGCCGCCAGCTCAACGTCGGTCTTGCGTCGGAGCTCCTCAGGAACAGGCGCACTCCCATCCTTGTTGACCTTCGCTGCAGCTTCCATGGCTTCCTGGTGCTGGCGTTCGGTCTGGTCCATCATGCTCTTGTAGAAGCCCTGCATCCCACCCCCCATTTGTCTTTTCCGCTTCTCGTCCACCTCCGCTTTTCGCTTCTCTTCCTGCTCCAGGCGCTTGGCTTCTTCCTGCTGCGCTTTGTAGGCCCCCGTGACGAACTTCTCCTTGTCCGCGAATTCATCTCCCTCTGCTTCACGCTCCCTCTGGAGAAGTTTCTCCTGGGCGATCAGTTGGTCCTGTTTCCGTCGCGCAGCAGCATCCAGAAGATTGTCGATGTACTTTGGTTTGCGTTCCACGGCATCCTGTCGGGCGGCTGCTTTCTTGGCCTCGGTGACGCTGGTCTTTGCATCATGGAAGGAGTCGTAGTCGAAGATGGAGGCGTCCAGTCGTTCCGCTTCTTCCACTTTTCTACGGGCTACAGCGAGGGCAGACAAGCTTTGAGTCGGAACATCAGCATTGCTGCGACCTGATTGAGGATTCGACTTCGCCTGTTTCGTAGGCGTATGTGATGGTTTGAATCGTGATGATGGAGCAGTTCCTCCAAAAGAAGTGATCTCTTCTACAGTTTCGCTGCCCGCTCCGAGCTCTTGCTCGCCATTTCCATCGTCCTCGTCTTCATCAAAGAAAACTGGTTTTGGCGGAGCTTTCTTCTTGACATTCAAGCCAAATTGCAAGGCCATGTCGAGGCAGCGAACATGGTGAAGTCCAAAAAGGTGTCGGCATTCAATGGAAATATGGAGAATGAAGCCAGGTCACGTGTGGCGTTGGATGTGTCAATATGACAAAAACTCTTGCATCAGAAGTAGAATCTACATGAGGATGGGGACGTAAGGCCACTTTGATAGGCATTGACCCGTTCTAGCTGTGATCATTGAGATGTCGAAGGCTCCGTTTGGTCGGAGTTGGTAGATCAGGCGTTAGAGGTCAACTGCGGGCGAGTCTTGAATCCATATCTCGAGTGAAACTCAATTTCACGCCTGTGACCTTGCCGTTGAATGAAGATAGAATGCTTGTTTCCAGGCACCAAGAATATCCAATCAAAAGTACGTAGCGAACTTGGGAAGGCCATTGTTGTCGGTGGAGTGTCTGGACGCGGGTGATGTCCAACATCTCGATGCATCATTGTTCGATGGTGAACCGTCTCTGCCAAGACCTCTCCATTATACCTAGGATTACATAGATGCAGAACTGACTGTCCGAAGCTGAGAACCTACAATCACTGCCTCAGCTGAATAAAAGTAATATCAAACCATGGAGCAAAATGCAGAAGTCTCTGAGAACGTAGCTCGTATGCGCCGGGGTGAGCTCTACTACGCTTTTACGCCGGAGCTTCTTGAGGCTCGACGTCGATGTGCGGCAGCATGTACGCGGTACAATAATGCAGGCCACGTTTCAAGACGCAAGCGAGTCGAGCTATGGCGAGAGTGAGATCGATCTTCAAATCAATCACCATGAGTCCGGGTCACGCTGAACCAGTCCGCAGCATCGTCGGCGACAAGACTCCACTGCCACCAGTCGCGGCCAGCGAGGAAGCAGATGAGGAACTCTTTGCGGAAGATGCATGGGTAGAACCTCCTGTCAGCATCGACTATGGCACCAACATCAAGTTCGGCGAGAACGTGTACATCAATTTCAACTGCACCATACTAGACGCTGTGTCCGTAACCATCGGCTCTCGAACCCTGCTGGCCTCGAACGTGTCACTCTTTGGCGCCACGCATCCTTTGGATCCGGGAGTCAGGAACGGAACCAAAGGGCCAGAGCTGGGTGGTCCCATCCATATCGAGGAAGACTGCTGGATTGGTGGAAACGTCACGATTCTCCCAAATGTAAGAATTGGCAGGGCCAGTGTGGTAGGGGCTGGGAGTGTGGTCACCAAGGTACGGTGTCTGGCTGCTGATCTTCGATTGCATGAAATGCTGATCCACTCTCAGGACGTTGCTCCGTATACTGTCGTAGCAGGGAACCCAGCGCGCAAGATACGCGACATTCCACGCGACACGAATGTAGAAGAGCAGACTCGCGAGGCGAAAGCTGCCGTCGATAGAGACATGGCCAAGCTGACTTGAGTTGCTGCAGAGTACGGAGAATTGCGAGATAACCATTAGACATATAATCGAGCATTATAATCGTCGACCTTGCCGAACGTGTAGACGTATCAACGCTACCTATCGATGAAATCCATTCGCTGCCTATTTCGCATGCTGTTCGACCACAATCGTCGACTACGCTTACAATGATCCCCGTCATATCTACCAGTCGACTGCGACGCACCGAGATTCATCGTTGCAATGATGAGTGTATGAGTCTCTCTCCATCCTTACATGCCGTCACAACCCTAGGCTAAAATTCGTCTCAACATCCCAAATTGTCAAGTGTTGCTCAAATGGCAGAAACATACTCCATGCAGCACACCCTTCATACTGCTAGATGTTGCCATATCTACGATGGTCAATGGATGCAAACTACTTCGTAAAGAATACCATCCCCTCACATCTCACCACGCCGCCAATCCTCTTCCCAACTCCAACTTCCTACATCCCAGGTCCAAGTAATTAGCTGTAGCTGTATGGATCATATCAGACTTCCCAGCATATCCACTTCTCAGAATACCTCCACTGTTGTTACATTCGTCTCTGTCTGACCTCCACAATCAAACCTTCCCACTATCAACATTCTCTGCGCGGGGCAAAGTGTGTCGAGTTCACGATTGTTCGCTGCTTGCGGCCACGGCCCGCCGGTCCTCCCTCTCTGGCAACGAAGGACGGACGGGCAGATCCATCCTCGAGCGCGATTTCGAGCAAAGCGCCCCGATTCATGTTCAAGGCTGGCGCCGCGACCGCAACCGCAACCGCACTGGAACGGACCGCTTCACACGGTTTCTTTCGCCAGACTTCAGGTCTTGCTGAATTCCTGCTTCCTGTTCTTCTCTCCTCCTGTTCGCATTGTCACCATCATCATCACCATCGATTTCCGTGCATGGGGCGCATGTTGCAGGTTTGTGCCATCGAAAGAACTCGACGGATGGGGAGTACAAAAGTGGAAGTGAAGTGATGAGTGCGGAGATGGAATTATGTGGATGGTCCGATTGAATGCTATGTATTCGCCCACCTCTGCGACCACCACCGCCACACTCTCCCATTATCAAACAACAATACAGCGAGAACAATCTGAGAGTTCCTCTGCTCGCCCGTCAACATGATTCGCAAAAGCAAGCTTAGCCACCCTTTCATGAATTGACTCGTATTGGCCATCGCTGGATGGCAAAAGTGACGCTGCACAACAAAGCCTCCCACCCAAAAACCAAAGGAAATCCCACGCAAAAAGAAAAACTACCAGTCATAGCAAGGAAACGTTCGAACGAGGAGCAAACACAATTTGAAGGGCCCGATAGCCTACGAGGCCTGCTCTTTGGTGTTCACCATCACTTCGGTGTGTGTGATGGCGGTCTGGGTGGAGGCATCGCTGTAGCTGCCGAAGCGGAGGCGGCCATCCATCTTGTCGCCACCCTGTATGCCTTCGGCCTCTTTACCTATTGCTGGACCTGTCAGCGATCGTCATCACATGGGACCACGGCGCAACGCATGCACCATGTTGCTGTCAGTAGATGTCCGTCCGTCGAGCTTCATCGCCTCCAGTTGCTGGGCCGAGAACTGCTGCACAGCCGGATTCACCACGCCTTGAGCGTTGGGTGTGTGGTGTTGGCCATGACCACTCTGACGATCGTCACGAACCGGCATCGATGTCAGAGGCGGACCTGCCGCTCCAACGTACCCTTGGTTGTTTGGCGACGATGAAGCACGACCGACCGACATCTGCTGCGCGTGATAGGGTTGGGCAAGTGCTGTAGAATGGAACGAGGAATGAGAGGAAGCAGGCGACGCACCAGCAGGAGTGAGCCCACTAGGGTCAGGATAGAGATACCCGCCGTCGCGTTGGGGCGGCGGCAACGTCGGGGTCTGGGGCTCGTCGTTGCCACGCTTGCGCCCACCATCGCTGCTCGGACCTTGTGGTGTGCCTTGAGGAGGTTGAGGGTACATACCCGGCTGTTGGTAACCCTGCGGTGGCGGGGGATATTGACCTTGCTGCTGCGGCGGCGGCGGCTGTTGTTGCGGAGGATACCCGCGCACCTCATACTGCTGGGGCAGAGGCTGGCCAAAGGCACCGTATAGCTGAGAGTTTGGTGGAGGCTGATTGCGCCCGAAGACCGCGTGCGCCGGCACAAAGGCATGCGAGCTGGCCGAGACGGGCGCGAACAGACACTCGATCCCAAAGCGCTGGCAGTTGGTACACTTGCCGTCTTCATTCTGATCGAATCCGGAACAGCGAATCTGCGAAGCCATCAGCACGGCGCATCACCTTGTCGCGTGGCCGGAAAGTGTCACCTACCTTGCGTCTTCTACAGTATTTGCACGCGATGGCAGTTCTCTGGCGTGGCGCGGGCTGTGGAGGGTATGGCATGGGGGCTTGAGGAGCATAGCCTTGTGGAGCATACATCTGGTTGGGAGGAGGCAGCATGGCGCGATACTGCTCGGGATGTTGCGGCTGCAGCGTCGGCATCGGGCCTGAAGGTTGATTCATCGAGGGCAGAGGTTGCTGTGAGACATTGGGGTCAGTATTACCGGCGGAAAGGGCGGGATCGATGGAGGCCATGTTGGGATGATGATGCGTTGTGGTGATGGGGGTGCAGGATGGAAGCGGAGTGTGTAGAAAGCTGCTTGTGAAGTGGGAGAAGCTGAAGCCCTGCTTAGAGGTGCGAGCAGCGCCAAGACCTCTGAGAATGCGACGCGAAAGTTAAGCGGGTGCAACAACAAACTTACTTGCTGACCAGGCGTATATGGGCCATTATTCTGCGGCACAGGTGACCAACCTTGCTGCTGTTGCTGTTGCTGCTGCTGTTGTTGCTGCTGCTGCTGAGGCGGGCCTTGCGCCGTGGCCGCCCTGTTGTCGGGCGACCAGGTGGGCTGCGGCGGATAGCCAGACATGGTCGGGATGTCTGCGACGCAGCTGGGTCGCGGCGTGGTGATGCAAGTGACCGGGCCGATCTGGTGAATGCTGCAGGCGAGTCGCGCACGCTGCTGCGGGTGAATGCGGGTGTGCGACGGTGTGTACCGACGTCGAGCACGCAATGACACGAATGCGACAAGAGATCAGTCGAGCTGCTGTGTTCACGATATGGTGTCAGTGAGCGGCAGACAGCGCGGGTGAACGTTCACAGAAGTGTCCCAGCGGAGAGGGACGACGGGAGTAGGCAGGCGCCAGCGGGGTCTACTGGTAAATGTATAGGAAAAAAGGCCGTCGGCGTAGCGCGAAAGGTGCGGGTACGGATCACGTCCGATGCCTTTTCCTGACGACAACAACCACGAACGCACGACGCGCCTCGGAGTTTACTTGGCAGCGGCCGGGCCTCGCTTGTCGATGGTCGCGGGACGCACCAGGCCTCAGTACCGGTGCAGTCACGGTACGGCTGGGGCACGCCACGGACCACGGTTGGCGACGGCGACGGCGCGGAGGGCGAAAGAGGAAAGGACTTCGCTCACCTGCAGGACTGGAGTGCCGATACGATGTACTATCTGTACAGCACAGGCAAGCTGGATGGGCGGGGCGGCGAGGCGACAACTGGGATTCAGCTGACGAGTGAGTAGAGCGCGCGGTGTGCTATCAGGATCATTGGTCAGCGCATGACAGCCAGACGGGCCCGGGCCAGGATGTGAAGCGGGTGAAGGACACAAAAGCGAGATTGATGACGTTGCAGCTGCACACCGTACCAGGAGCGAGCCACTGACAGAGCCGCGCACGCGCTTCTTGACGATTGACCGTGGCACGACTGGGCGATCGGCACGCCGAGCAAGGTTCGCCCATGCCACGAGAGCGAGAGCGGGCCCGTGATAAGGAGACCTTCTGGTCGCGGAACGGAGCAGTCCACCCAACTGTGCCGCATGCCGCGTGCCGCAGGTAGGCCCGGTGCATTGCAGGTGGCGCTAGGTGGGGTGCTGGATACAAGTGCTTGGCGTTGGAGGGGAGTGTGATGGGAGCTTGCTTACCTCGAATGAGATCAACTCGAGTCGTGATGGACTGAGTCGGAAGTGTTGCAAAATGTTGACGGTCCTGTAGCAGAGATTGAGGTGTCAGTCCACGTTATGTAAGAATCCTCGAGCTGGATTTTGCTCGCAGCTCATCAAATGTGATTGCGGAATTTGAATTTTGTGAGCCAATCAAGATAATCATGCCGGACCCAACAGCTGATTCGCTGCGGCCCAATCGTCTCAGCCGATCTGCGCTCTGGCCGAGCAGTAGCATCAAACTCACCTGCACGCCACAGCTACGGTTGACGAGAATGTTGGAACACTGCCTGACCGCTGGGGGTGTTGTTTGACTCCGGATGGACTCGGCGATGCGTTATCAGCTCGCACGGCGGTTCGATCGTGCTTGGGTCAGATCCGAGTATTATATGTGCGAATGCGCCAACGGCCGGAAGAACAACCGCTTGTTGCGGACGCAAAGGCTTTCAATTCTTGGTCGTGTGTCGTTTCTTGCTGAAAGCCCAAATGCTGAGCTGAATTGAACTGACTTGAGCTGGGCTGGGCTGGGCCTGGCTGTCGGCCAGATGCAGTTTGAATAGTGTTTCCTGGCGGCAAGGACCGGGTGGGTCAACCGAAGCAACAACGTGAGGCGTCACGCGCCGTGTCGAACCACCTGACGGATTGTTGGCGAGCAAAAAGCGGTGACTTGCGACTGTGCCGTGTCCGCGTCGAACGTCTTTGTCGAGATGGTGAATGGGACGCGCCACCTGCGATGGAATTGTTGGTCGGTGATGTGTGACGGCCTTCCAGATGTCGCGGACGCGGCTGGTGATTGCATGTACGTCTAGCTGCAGGAGTCTGTCAGCTGATGAGATGCAGCAGCTCCAACTTCGACTGGGGTCGCAAAGAGCAGCGCTGGCTTAAGGATCTGTTGGATCTCGATCTCGACCTCGATGTTCACTCGGCAGTCGAGCACCATCCAAGGCCAGCTCCAATGCGCCTGGCACAAGTCGAAATACAGTCACAACGTACCTCGAAAATGCTAAAACAAAATACCTCTCCAATATCGCACGACAGTAACAACCCAAGCAACGAGCAACGGAAATCAAAGGTGGAAGTGGACGGTTGCCGTCCGTGGCGGGCGAGCCGCTGGCTTCTAATAACATTCTCGACCGTACGGCACAGCATCCAGCGGCCGATCAGTACCCTTCCAGCGCAGTCGGCATATCCAACCGGCTGGATGAACCAACGACAGGCATGAAAGGCGCTTCGATACATTTGTAAGGAAGCATGATCTTTGGAGGGCTGCTCTTATCTCCGTCTATCAGATTGTTGTTCTATAGGTGCACGCAGAGCCATCGCCTTCACCAAGGCCATCCTACGAACTGATTGACTCCAAGATCTCCGCTTCGAGATCACTAATCCGTCTCTCACTCACTCAGTCACTCAAATCGCCCTACCTTTCGAGTACGACGTGACTGTCTATTTTGGCCCGCAGAAACAACATGACGCGTCTCAATGCTGTTTCATCAAGCTCGAATCAGGCCCGCAGACCGAATTAGCTATTCTCATCGAGCGGCAGACGGCATGAGCTCAGACACTATTCGGCCCATGTCGCAAGTATGAGCAAGCGTGTCCGCCGTCTATAGGTTAGGCACGCGACGTCCCTTCGTGACACCTAAAGCCTGTGGTGATGGCGCATGTCTTCTCCGTGAGGGCAGCGGTAAAGAGCCGCGGCGAAGGGCATCGGGCGCAGACCGCGAACCACTGAGCTCTGCTACGACGCGCGGTGGCACAGCTCATGCAAGACACTGCTCGGCCAGATCGTGAAGACCGTAGCCAGCTTTGCCCAACTATACTTCGGGAGCCTCTCCCCGGAAGAGCAGCTCATCCGTTCTCTTACGCTCCAATACGTCAAGTCCGTCACCGGAGCTGCATCATTGTTGACAGACGTCCGATGATCCCCAGCACGTATTGATGCTCGGATCCGCCAGATTTACCCTAGATGATGGTCGGGGCGGAACCTACGGCGTGACCGCTATACTCCAACTAGTCGACGGGCCGCGCTCCAACAGCTACAGGGATCCTGGACGTACGGTGCGAGCTGCTGACTATGCAGACAGGTGGTGCTGCATAATGCTTTGGTCAGATCACGCAGGGTGCACACCCTTTGTTGGGCTTGGCTGGCACACTCGCAAATGTGACCACTGCAAGCCCCAGCACCTCATGCATGTCGCTGCGACGAGCTCCAGCTTGGCCCAGCGTCGCGCAGACGAGGCAAGTCGTTGTGATGATCCGGGATGGTGTGCAGACAAGATTCCAGACGGACCAGCCGGTGAGTGAGCACCGGAGGCTCCAAGCGTGTCCGCGGAAAGCGCCAGACCCTACACTAACATTGCACACGGATGGGGGAGGCTGGCGGAACAATGCACCGCAAGGTCCGCCGAGCGCATCTCATCTGATGACCCTGCAGCTCTGCTCCCCAACGTCCATCGATGCAAAGCCATCACACAACGCTCGCCTGCAGCATGTCCAGCCTGCGCTGAGCTGGGCCAGGTCACACGTATGGACCCCACCTTGCAGCGCGTACAGCAGCGTTGGTCGCCAATCGACGATCCCGACGCCGTTGTTGTTCATCTCCAGATCGCGGACATCAGGTGACTGCTCGTTCATGCGGGCAACCGAGAACCCGTAGCATCGATCGCAAGCCCAAAATCAACCTCAGCGACAGCATTTTCTGAAGTACTGTGCAGATGTATGGTCACTGAAATGTACTGTAGGCTGTAGACGATCGCTGCTGGCTCTCATTATTACTGGACATAGCGAAGGACAGCGTATGGCGATGGAGACCCCGACGCGCGCACGTCGCAAACCCAACAACTTGTGACTTCCAACGACTCTGGATCTGTATAGTTTGTCCCGAGCCATCTTCAGGCCTTTGCTATAGGCGTACAGTGCTTCTATCGACGTATACCCTTGTGTAACCTGAGACAGTAAGCGCTTGGCAATCCTGCAGTTGGTTCTTCGCTCTTGAGTACACTCTAAGTGGGCACGTAGCAGCAGGCTCGTCGGCGACGGCAGCGATGGATCGCGTCGTGCCTGTGCGCGACAGGATTATCATTCCTGGCTCTTGACGGACTGGATGGCGGACTGGATGGCGAAAGATCGAACACCACGTGCATGTTCTATCGCGCTGGACTACCATCCCATATCGAATGTAAGGCTTGTATGCGCGACGAGATATAGAGTCGTCAACCAAGATACAGCACTGTGCCTATAAATGGAGTTGGTTGTTCTGTTAAGGCGACCTATACTACACCACACGTATAGCTCTCGGACCCGACAGCGCATCCATCACCCGCCAGCCGCATCATCTTCATCGTCAACATCGGTAGCGGCGTCATGACCGGACCCTTCTTCGTCTTCATCTTCATCCTCGTCGCTCTCATCACTGCCATGCGCATCTGGCATGACCACACTGTTCAGATACGTGACCTGTTGCGTGTCAAATCGCATTAGTAATCGTGACATGTCGGACGATAGGCTTCGCGCCGCGCCACATATCGCCGCAAAGTGAACCGCAGTACGCAAAGGCGCCAAGTTGTGGCAAGGAATTTGCTGACACGGGAAGAAACGAAAGGTCCAGCGGTGAGCTTTACCAACCGTGGAAGGAGTCCCGCCGAACCTGACGCTGATGGCTCGACGAGTCAGGGTCACGAGCGCGCGCGTGCGCGAGTACTATCCTCGCGTGTTGCACCAGATACAGTAGAGCGTTTCCACTCCAGACAAAGCGGCTGGGAGAGGTACTTACAAAAGGTTTCATGTGGGTCATGAGCTCCAGGATGAACGCCATGCCGCCAGCGCCGAGGATTTTCTCGTTCGGAATCTTGCTTCCCAGGGTGTAGTTACGGAGCTTGAGGAGCTCAATCTCTGGGTGGTCTGCCGCATAGCCCTGTGGGAAAGAAAGTGGACGTTAGCAACGGCAGTTCGACCTTGACGGCATCAAGACATCATTTCGCGCAACATCTGTGGATCCGGATGTCTCGCGCAATCGTCCGAGAGGGCTGTGGAATGTGATGAGAAAGCGGTGGCTTGCACAAGAACGCAGACAACAATCTTGTCAGCATCAATCGGACGAATGAGCGGCGGACGTTGCGTGATGATTGTGTCCAACAGAGTTGCTGCCAGCCTTCTAGTGTGCCAGAGTTGACGACGGAAGGAGAGGAAAGCCGAGCTCGCTGGAGGGAATGCGGCGGTGTCGCCTCTCGGCCCTCCCGAAGACTCATTCATAAACTTGAGGCCTGCAAGGATCTGGAATTGCAATTGGACTCTGCCCCCGATGCCATGAAAGCCGCTGAGATCATTGCGATGACCAGAGACCTGCGAAGTTGTGTTTTCTGTAGCCGGGTAGCCGGGCTTGCTGATCGAAGCACGCGTCTCGCAATCTCACCCGCGCAAGGATCATCAAGAGAAGACAATGCACAGGGCAGTCAGCGGGACGGCCAGCTCGAAGTCTCGGAATCTCGTAGTCCAGTAATGCCGAAGCCCTCACAATGACCTTCAATCTGATAGAAATATATGCCTTACGATGCACATCGGACTTCCAGTGCGCTGGCTGTCACATCTAGACGTTTCCAAGACACAGTGGACAGAGAACTCGCGGATTTCGTCGAGGGTCGTGACAGGGGTAGGCCGGCGTGAGTCGGACACAATCATCTAGCTAGGACACGTACGCAATGACACCATCGTGTCCAGGATCACAACGATGACAACGGAGATCACGGAAGGATTAATGCACTTACCTTTGGTTTAGTTTTGAGCGCATTCTTGCTGTTGCTTTTTGCGAATGCCTTCACAACTGAAGTCTCTCTCCTGGGCGCTCCTCCAAGGAATGCCCTTCTGATCTGGTCGTCCATCAGAATCGCCTTGACACGTTCAGGGCGACGTTCGAACTCGCGTCGCATCGAAGCCACCGCTCCTGCCTCGGCGCCGTACAGTCCGCAACCTATTGCACAATCAGTATTCTGACCCGCGACGCCAAATTTGCCCACGGGTGACCAGCAACGTTGTGAAGAGTCGGCACTTAGATTACACAGCCTGAGTCAAGCAGCAGCTCGGAGAAGACAGCATGCGATGCTGCGCAGACTTGAAAGAGGGGGCGATCCAACTCCCGCATCCACGGCACGTGCGTCCTATAATCGTACATTGAATCGACAAGAAAGAAGATGGACGCGGACTGTTGATGCGCGCTTTGCTGTGCAGACCAGATCTCAATGGTCTTGTCAACGCAAAGTCATGATCGAGTGCATATGGTGAACCAGCGTTGAATCCACAGCCGCATGCCATGGGTTGGGTAAGAGATGAGATATGCGCTCCGGAGTGGCTGTGCGACGTAATGATGTTCTGGGCATGGGTGGTCTTCCTCCAAGGGCATGACACGACTGCCGAGTATATTGAGGACAACGCGCTGCGCATCGTGTCCACAGGCGCATTGCTCGTTCATCAACTGTGGAGAACCAGACCACTGGTCGTTGAGTCCGAGGGTCAGATCTCAAAGACTCGACCCGCCGTCCAATCCGAATACGCCCTAGTGTTTCCAATGGTCCTTCGCTGGCTAGTTTGGCTTCACGATCGTTGCGCAGTATTTCATCGTGCTCAAAGAGGTACCCCGGGTGCTCCGCGATTTCTTGGCGTGGCATGCTCCAGCTGGACAGGAACCCTTCATACTGCATATGATCCTTTGGCATATCGACCAGATGTACCACGGTCGTACATGTTGGCAATTACGGCAGCGCGGTCAATGGATATTGCACCTGGCAAGCGCATGACATTGACGACATTTGTGCTCCCGGAGTATGTCCGTTATCTTCTTGTGTTGTGTGCGTCAAGCAACCAAAGCGACGGCTGATTGTGAGTGAAAACCTTCATGTTCTGCTCGAATGTTCCCGGTGACCTTTGGATCCATATTGAGGCTCGATAGCAGGTGAGTTCGTGATCACTATCGCTCTGGCCAAGCAGACGGGAACTCGGTTGGGATTGAATGACGGGGTGTCTGCAGTCATCGCTAGACCTGGAGTATGTTGACCACCGGAGTAGAGCATCTTGCGCGAGTGGTGAGGGAGATTTGTGCCGGACCAATGTAGGGATTATCAACCGTGAGAGCTTCTTCAAGAACTTTGCAGACGTTCTAATGTTCGCAGCAAGTTCTCGATCTTGCTTTCGTGTGTGTTCACGCAACGAGCTCTGGTATCTCGATGCCAAGGTCCTGCAAAGCGCTTTTTTGCACGACCAAGCTGACAGTCTACTCCCTGCTCGAGCATATCTCCCAAGACGTAGTAGCAGTCTTGCGATGCGGTGAAGCATTGGGTTTAGCCCGCTGCGCTTGCGCCTGGTTTGTGCTTTTTGTTCGACTCGCTTACTCGCCTGCAAGCCACTACTGACACAATAACAGAGACGCGGACATACCAATGAGACTATCGTTCGGTGCAACCTGGAGATAATATGCAGCATACGGTCCTTTGCGCCCGGTTCGTGACCTGCATTCCACCTTCTCATTAGCTGTTGCAGGTAAGCGCTGAGCTGAAAGGTACGAACCATGCAGCAGAGAAATGCGCCTGTCAGAACGTGCATAAAAGTTAGTTCTCTTGTATCTCCATTTAGAGTGGGGACACTGCATGTTGCAAAAGTGGGGCTCTTTACTTTGTACGGCGTAGGATCCTTCGAGAATCGTACGTCTCGATAGATGCGGAAAATCTGAATGAACGTCTATTAGCAGTCATGAACATGTTACGGTATATATGTAGCTTACAATGTCCTTCACTGGCAGGTCTGGAATTGTATCGTCTATCTCGGTGAGTTTTTCGGTAAGTCCTTCCAGGAAAGCGTAAAAATCTTGCTCCGCTTGACGGAACTCTGCATCATGCACTGTCATGAAACCATGGTCAGCTGGTATCCACGCATGAAGTGTATGCAAGTCCCTTGATAGTGTGATGCGTTGGCATGGGGTGTGGGTGTGCAAGCAACCGCCAATCACAGAACACCGCCTAAAGGACGAATGCGGTACGAGCGGTTGACTGCGAATCCTGATTCAAGTTGTTCGGTTTTGTATCATGGTCATAGCAAGGGTCAATCATGTGTTTCGGCGCCCGCATCTAGCCATCGCAGGGAACAAAAACTCTGTTGGCGCGTTCGACATGTATAGACGATCAAGACAGGTCATCTCGCACTCTGCTGTAGATCTGCCACCGAAATCGAAGTCATGACTTACTTTTGAGCCATTGGCGATCATTGTTGGCTTTGAGCTCCTGCAAGAATAGTAGCGTGTTCGGGTGGATCGTGTCTGCGCTGTACGGAGTGTCGCCTGCTGGCCGAGCCTTGATCTTCTTGATAACCACTTGCGTTCCATGTCCGAGACCCGTCTTGACTCCAGGTCTCCAGAGCTCTGCATTCTTTTTGGAGCCTGCCTTGCCCATCTTGCGGCTTCTTTCATCTTCATAATCTGGCTCGCTGTCATCTGCTTCGTCGTCATTGCTAATGTCGGACGCTTCGGACAATTTCTCGTCCTCGCCAAACTCCGAAACATCTTCATCCCCGGTTGTTGCGTCCTCGCCAGAATCAAGTAACTCGTCATACTCCTCTGACTGCTGATCCTTGTCTACGTCCTTTGTGGCTCTTTGACGTTTCGATCCTGCGTTGGCAATCACGACTGTCGACGAGCCAGCTCGTTTGTGCCCACTTGTAGGTGTGCTGTTTGCTGTGAAACGACCCGATCTTCGCGCCATGTTAGGCCTTAGCTTTTGGCTTTTGGAGAGTTACGATCTCTGAATGCTGTGATAATTAAACGAGCTTCGTGCCAGGCAATGTCGGCCCCCAGCTTGAAATCCTCGGCGCAGTTCCGGCTTTGTACTCGTTACGAACAGCTCTCTTCCCGGATCGGATTGCGGATTTGCATCAATACCTAGAAGCGGCCTCCAGATACCCAAGCATACATGCGCATACATAAATCGAGATGCTGTTGCCACTGCTACCATGAAATGGAAAGCGCAGGCTCGGGCCGGCTGGGTGCCTCAGGTTCGGTAGTTCTAGCTCAAGCGCTCATAAACGCCGCGGCTAGATGCACAAATCAAACCAGATACTTGCTCCGGAACGTCTGCCGGCTATTCGGGCTTTTTTCCAACAACACTTCCACACATGATTTGAGGTGCTCGGAGGGGGAAAGGCTGACTTATTGCCGCAAGGTATGCTTGTGACTCGTTGTACCGAAGACCAATGATGGCGGCCGCTTTCAACGCCAAGAAAAAGCGAATCCTGGAGCAACTCGATTTGCCCGATGTGGATTACCAAGACGCCTCTCCCAAAGGCTCCGTGGATGAGAATATTCGAGAACTCGTATCCGACATCAAGAATCTGGACGGATACGTTACAACGAGTAGTTGCGGAGGACGTATTGCAGTCTACTGTGAAGGGCCACCCAAAGCCAGCTCAGGTGGTAAAGGTGGCGGCAAGTGGCTCTTCACGTCTCACGCATCGGTAGACACGAATGCTTGCGATGGCCCAGGCGAGCTGTTTGCATTGCTGGGACTCCCGGCAGAAGAGCCAGTCTCAGTACCGTCATCCATTGATGATGTCAGCTTCGTGCATTTCAAATTTGAGCCCATGGTAAGAACTATTTAATACTATCTCAATACGGCTTATTCTGTAGTACATATGCTTGCATATGAGGCCTCAAGTGGCCTGCAAGTCATCTGGGCAAGTGAACCTAGCTTGATCGCGAGATGAATGACATTTTCGAGAGCACTCCGCGTCCACTCCAGCACACCGCGCCCACCTCACCACTGACGACGACCAGATCTTACATATCCTGACGGCTTCACTACAGCAAGCGCAGCAAGCGCAAACAGCCGCGATGGACGCCGGATTTCGTGAAAGCGGAATCAGCGGGATCAATCCGGCAGGTAACAAACCTACGATGCCAATGGTGGCAGTGCGAACCACAGGTCTTGCATTCGATTGTATTGTCGCTTACCAGGAGGTTACACCGAGTGGGGAGGTCAGGACCGTGCCAATGGTGTCCGAATCGTATACACGCACCTTGATCAACATAGCTAACGAACGCTTCCGCCTCAATGACGTGCGAAAGGAGCGATTTCGCACGGCATTATTATCGAGGGTAGAGAAATGAGTGAGAAGACCGCCGACATTCGTGTCTCACGAGCAAAGTCACATCTTCATTATGACTTCTACAACATCAAGTCAGGTCGCCAGTGAGGAGGATGAAACAGGACATGCAGCACTTGAAGTGCAAGACAGGAGTAATACGTTCGCCAGTAACGGTCCCACGATGGCATATATAGATTTGATTGCAAGAAGCTTTTGTGCGACGCTGCAGATCTACCAATAGCAATCGCAACGCTTGTTCCATCCAAGTAAACAGTGGGAACTGATCCTGATATTCCTAATTTCTACATATCTACATCACGCTCATGAGACATTCTATTTCTCCGCGGCATCAAGCAGACCTTGGAGGTTGATGGACTTCGGCCTCTCGATGGGCAGACCGAGAGCACGATCCCAGATCAACTGCGCGAGTGGTCCAAGACCACGACTTACGCCGAAGGTGGCAGTGTAGTAGAGGGTCTCCTTGAAGCCATAGTGATGGAAGAGCACTCCAGAGCTCGAGTCGACGTTGGGGAAGGGGTTCTTGGTCTTGCCATGCTCGGTCAGAACACCGGGGGCGATCTCGGAGTTCATCTTCACGAGCTGGAAGACGGGATCCGCTGCGATCTCAGGTCGGGATGAGGCAAAGTCCATCAAAGCCTCGAAACGAGGATCGGGCTTGCGGAGCACAGCGTGTCCGTAGCCAGGGATGACTCGGCCAGATTTGAGGGTGCTCCAGAGATAGTCAGTGACGTCCTTGTCGGAGAATTTTGTGCCAACATGCTCCTGCATCTGGAGAATCCAGCGAAGCACTTCTTGGGCAGCAAGACCGTGAAGAGGGCCAGCAAGACCTTGCAGACCCGCGGAGTACGACAAGAAAGGATCGGACAAAGCGGAGCCGACCAAGTGAGTGGCATGGGCAGATACGTTACCGCCTTCGTGATCACCATGCAGAGCAAGGTAGAGACGGAGCAAGTCTTGGAAATTCTCATTCTCCTTCCCCCCCTTGCCGAGCATAGCTGCAAAGTTGTATGACCAATCCTGGCTCTCGTCGACGGCGGCGGGGAGAGCTCCACCACCACGGTATGCATTTTGGTAGATTCTGGCAGCGATGGTGGGGAGCTTGGCGAGCAGCGAAATGCAGTCGTCGAAGGTCGGCTCCCAGTAGTCGGCTTTGTTGAGGCCTTGCTCGTAAGCCTTGGCGAATTTGGATTCGTAGTTCAGGGCCGAGACGGCACAGGCGAATTGTGTCATAGGGTGCAGATCGGTAGGGAAGTCGTTCAGCATCTTCTCCACGAAGGCAGGGATAGCAGCTTTCTGTGCTAGCTCTTTGCTGAGAACACGGACCTGGTTGACGGACGGGACTTGGCCGGTGAGCAGCAGCCAGAACATAGACTCTGGCAGCATCTCTGTACCAGAGGTACCCTTGGGCAACTCCTTCTGGCAGTCCTTGATCGTGCGACCGTGGAAGCGGATGCCCTCATTCGCGTCCAAGACTGAGCCTTCCCATACCATGGCCTTCAGTCCACGCATACCACCGAGTGTGTTCTCAATCTTGACTTCGCCGATAGTCTTGCTGCCATGGCTCTTGACCTTCTTGAGAAGCTCACGCTTCTCAGGAATGACCGACTTGAGGGTTTCCTTGAGATCTGGCTCGGCAGTGGCGTATGTGCGGATAGCATTGAAGGGGATGGGAGAGGATTGAGAGAGCTTTACGATTTCTGGTCAGCTGTTTTGTCTCTGCCTCAACACCACCTCGTGCTGTCGAGCAAGCGGTGAGTGTTGTATGCAATCGACACTTACCTTGGAGGCACGCAGAGCCCTCGTTGCGGATCGTGCAGAGAGAGACATGTTTCTCACCAATGCGGTGTGTATACTGCTTCTTCGAGATACTGAGGGATGTGATTAGGTCGTCTCCTGCTCAGCTGTGATAGCTAGATGTACCAACCTTTCTATGTCCGTTGACCTTCCGCCCTTTCCCGCACACTTTTCTTTGAGCTCGGCAATAACAATTGGACTGAGAACTCTGGTCCGGGTCAGACATCCTGCAAATGGCAACAATTGTGTGCCCTGCTCTCCCACATGCTTAGCCTCGGCATAACAGCCCACCACCATTGGAGCTCTCCCCACAGAACAGTGCCCGCACAGCCGATACCGCTGGATATCAGCATCCGATCGGATCGGATGCCGTAGCACTCTTCGCTTGTGATCGAAGTGGAAGCTAAATCACGAAGCAGTTCACGGATTCGGATGCAGAGTTTCTACGGCACAATCGAAAGACTTGGACGGGGAAGAGAAACGGAAGAAAGCTACACGTAATTGGAATCACTCCTCCAGCGCTTCTTCAAGCGATCAACTCAAGCAGCATCACAATAATGTTCAGAGCTGGCGCCAGAGCGCTGCGACAACAAAGACGATGTCTTTATAAGCCAACACAACCCACACAAACGATCTGCAGACCTTTGGCAGTAGGCGCAGCAAAGATGGCGTCGACGCTCGCAGCAGTATCGCCGCCGCTGCCCTCGACCAATCCTACCGACTCCTTCCACCTTCTACCTGAGGCCGCAAAGCCGGGTGCAGAAGACGAGATTTTTGCCGAGCAGGTGAAGCAGGTGCAAGAATGGTGGGCAAGTCCTCGATACAAGGGCATCAAACGGCCGTACAGTGCTGAAGATGTGGTGAGCAAGAGAGGCACATTACAGCAAGTCTACCCGTCAAGCTTGATGGGACGGAAACTGTTCAAGCTCTTGGAGGAACGAGCTGCGGAGGGCAAGCCAGTGCACACAATGGGAGCGATTGATCCCATCCAAATGACGCAGCAAGCACCACATCAAGAAATCCTTTACGTCTCGGGCTGGGCATGCTCGAGCGTCCTCACCACCACGAACGAGGTCTCCCCGGATTTCGGTGACTACCCGTACAACACCGTCCCTAACCAGGTCCAACGGCTGTTCAAAGCTCAGCAGCTTCACGACCGAAAACACTTTGACGCTCGACGGAAGTTGACCCCAGAGCAAAGGGCAAAAACACCTTACGTAGATTATCTGCGTCCGATCGTGGCAGATGGAGATACTGGCCATGGCGGTCTTAGTGCTGTTCTCAAGCTCGCCAAACTCTTCGCGGAGAATGGCGCAGCAGCAGTACATTTTGAAGACCAACTTCATGGCGGAAAGAAATGCGGTCACTTGGCAGGGAAAGTCTTAGTTCCTGTAGGCGAACACATCAACCGCTTAGTCGCAACAAGGTATCAATGGGACTTGATGGGATGCGAGAACCTTGTCATTGCGCGGACAGACAGCGAGAGTGGCAAGCTCCTCAGCTCGGCTATTGACGCGCGCGACCACGAGTTCATCCTTGGTGTGACCGACGTTGATGCAGAGCCCCTAGCAGATACTCTGCAAGTAATGGAGCAATCCGGTGCTGCAAGCTCAGAGATTGACGCTTACGAAGCGGCATGGGTCAAGAAGCACAAACTGGTCACTTTTGACGAGGCTGCCGAGGCACACATCAAAGCAGCAGGCAAAAATGCAGAAGAGTACCTTTCACAAGTCTCGAAAGCTCGCAACACACCCCTATATCGCCGGAGACAGCTTGCGGCATCAGTAGCGGGATCCCCTGTTCCGTTCAACTGGGACATTCCGCGAACCAGGGAAGGTTTCTACCACTACCGGGCTGGCCTCGCTGCAGCGACTAAACGTGGTATCGAGTTCGCACCCTACGCCGATCTTCTTTGGCTGGAGACCGGCGATCCCTCTGTCCAGAAGGCTGCTGGTTTCTCCGCTGAGATCCACGAAGCTCATCCCGGCAAGAAGCTCGTGTACAACCTGTCACCGTCCTTCAACTGGTCTGCTCACGGATTTTCCGATGCCGACCTGAAGAACTTCATCTGGGATCTTGCCAAGCACGGATTCGTTCTCCAGCTTATCTCGCTGGCGGGTCTGCATACAACTGCCACTATCACACACGAGCTAGCCAAGTCATACAAGACGGAAGGTATGAAGGCTTATGTAGATCTCGTGCAGAAGAGGGAGAAGGAACTTGGGGTTGACGTTTTAACCCATCAAAAGTGGAGTGGAGCACAGTACTTGGACGGCATCATTGGAGCCATTCAGGCGGGATCAAGTGGAAGCAAGTCCATGGGCGAAGGAAGTACAGAAGGTCAATTCTAGCGACGGCTTGTACGGTAGTCATGTAGTGTACATACGGTATGATCAACCAAAAGTCATGTCATGAAAGGCACAACTGTTGGCTCTCACTACCGACACGTGACGAGTGGGGCCTGGGACTAGATGTACTTCAATCCACTTCATTGGCATGTCAAAACTACAACTCTGTCCTGATATTGGCTGGCGCTGCAAAAGTCAGTACTGCATGCGCGGATATGATCGAGATCTGAATTTGTCCTATCTCAGGTTTGTAGTGGTGTGCCAGACAGCTCCCTCGCAGAAACGTGGCAAGACAAGAATCTGGTCTGCACTTCTGCCAGCACAGAAGCTGTATCTGCTCTCCGCCAATTCCTCTTGTTCATTTTCTACCAGACTTCTGCCATTTTCCTATCTTCTGGAATCACCCATTTTCACAAGTGATCAAATCACCGCCACCAGTATTGATCAATAGACGGAAGAGCGTTGCGACAAGTCCAAACCGACCTGCGATCCACCTACCTCCTCGAAGCGCGATCATCCACATCTCCTACGAATCACCTCTTCAGGTCTACTACCACGACATCCACAGAACCGGACGACATGGTTGCCCCCATAGTAAGAGCCACCATTCAGGCAGGTACATTAGCTACGCTCTCGAATCTACTCGCGCAAGCCATCACGGCCTACCAAACCAATGCAAGTACTCCATGCTGGGCCACTCAGTATCTTTCTGATATCGTTCAGCTAACCCAGAGTTATGTTCTCTAGTCACCGTTCAAGCTCGATTTCATTCCTTTCTTCCATTTCGTTCTCTTCGCCTTTCTCAACACCCCTCCCAATTATCTCTGGCAGACATGGCTCGAAGCTCAGTTTCCAGCATACACCACTACTCTATCTGAGCGCGAGAAGGAGAAGATGATGGATGACAAGGTCCTGGGAACGAATGAAGCAAGTAGACACACAACCTCTGCCACGACAACTCAGCCTACCAAAACGAAGCGATCGCTGGACATCAAGAACACTGCTTCAAAATTCGTCTTAGACCAGACGCTAGGCGCAGCGGTCAACACCTTTCTCTTCATTACTGTGCTGGCGCTATTTCGCGGCGAGAGTTGGGAAACCGCCATCGACGAGGTCAAGACACGATTCTGGCCCATGATCTTCGCAGGGCAGAAGCTATGGCCGATGGTGAGTGTGCTGAACTTTACTGTGGTTCCCGTGCAGTATCGGATGCTGTTTGGGAATGTGGTTGGGGTGTTCTGGGGTATATTTCTGAGCTTGACGGTGAAGAAAGGAAAGGCTGATTGAGAAAGAGAGCCCTCTGGTCCGCCGGCTCGATGTCGCAGATGGCGTTATAGACGATCACAGTGGTATACATAGACGTGTACCTGAGCATGTACATCTGTAATGAAAACACCTTATTCATGTGGATTTATCTCAGTGCGTTTTGCCCGACGAAATCGGTATTGCCAATTCACGATTCACATTCATTTCAGAGACGCCAGGTTACTACAACAAAGGCGTCATCGGCTGGTGTAATTGACATGTGATTACACCCATGAGCATTCACCGCCTTCAGCATTTACGTCAGCATTAAAGATCATTCTGCCGTATGCTGTTTGTGAACGAATGTACCCACATGTATACCTACCTTACACACTTTGTATTCCCTTTCTGATGGTTTCGTGTGCTTTCATCGCTATTGTTTGTATCGTGACTCCTTCTCTTGCACTGTAAGGAGTCCGGCATCCCAAGCAATAGCCTACGATCAACCAGTCAGACGATTAGTCCTGCTTTAGGCCACGTCTTCACTCAACCATGGCACATTCGACCCTCGCTGAATTGCGGCCACTAGTGCCCATGTATATCCATCTTCTGATCAGCGCCATGGCTCCAATCTATGCAGGAGCGCATGCATCCTTGTCAAGGCCGTCCTCGGCAGCGAAGCCGGAGAAAAAGAAGAAAGGCACATCAACATCAGACGACGATGAGGACGACGAGGAAGATGACCAGGACGAACACCAGATGGAGGGGCTTTCGCCTCGGGATGCCATCATCTTCCCCTTGACTGCTGGAGCGACACTCGCTGGCCTGTACTGGCTGATCACGAAGTACGGTGCGAAGCTCATAAACGCTATACTGGCATGGTACTTCTCTGCTGTGGGCATATTCAGCGTGGGACAATTGATCAACGACTCTCTCTTCTTTGCCCTTGGTCGTCGAGCCAGAGCCTTGCCAAAGTACCGCATCAAGCTATACATCCACGAGATTATTGAGTTCAGAGGTACCAGGACCAGCATCAATGCTGTCGCTACGGTCCTTGGGCTGGGGAGTATTGTCCTTGCAAATCTGGAGAGTGAGAAGACCTGGTGGCTCACCAACCTCCAAGGATTTGCGGTGTGCTACAGCGCTTTGCAAATCCTATCACCTACCACCTTTGCGACTGGCAGTTTGATCCTGAGTGGGCTCTTCTTCTACGACATCTGGGCGGTATTCTTCACACCACTGATGGTGACAGTTGCCAAGAACCTCGATCAGCCCATAAAAATGGTCTTTCCACGGCCAGACGAACCAAGCGCGACGCCCGGCGAACCACCAATCAAAGCATACAGTATGCTTGGCCTGGGCGATATCGTACTTCCTGGCATAATGATTGGACTAGCCTTACGATTTGATCTGTATATGTTCTACCTTCGCAAACAGAGGAAAAACGTTGTGGTTGAAGGCGTCACCTCGACAGCTTCGAATGTCGTGAAAGCGCCCTATGTTCGTTCGACGGGACGATGGGATACGTCGTTCGCAAAGCCTTACTTCACAGCATCGATGGTTGGATATCTAATCGGTATGCTGACAACCTTGGGTGTCATGAGCGTCTTCAATCACGCTCAACCAGCATTACTATATCTTGTACCCGGCGTGCTGATCAGTCTGTGGGGGACGGCGATTGTTCGAGGCGAGCTGAAGCCCATGTGGAACTTCACTGAGGCGATCACTGGAGAGCAGATTGACGATTCTGTCAAGAGCGACAAAAAGCCGTCAAAGAGCGACTCGGCAAAGGATCAGCTAGATGCCAACGAAAAGGCAGATGCTCAAGAAAAGGAGAACAAGGTGGACGCGAAGTCGAAGAAGTCGAAGAAAGAAAAGTTGCGCGACGACACGCTGGTACATTTCTCCGTCGTTCGGCTCCGCAAGGCCGGCTCTGCGAAGGAACAGCAAATAGAAGGCGAGAAAGTGAAAGATGTATGAATATAGGATTGCGATGTTAAGCGAGGTGAGTATGTATAACAGAAACAGGTAGGTCTGGAACCTGCAACCATACCTTACTCCTTTCTTCACTCTTCATTTTCGATCAAGGGGATTTCGATCCATTATTTATTGCCACTTCGATGTGCCTCTACTCTAGATGTTATCTTACATATGACATGCTATCGTACAAAATCTTGGCAGAAACCCTGCACACAGCGACAGTATATCTGTGCAACTTCTGACTCGACTCAGCAATGGTTTTCTCCGCGGCATCAAGATGTCGCACATCACTCTACTCCATCCTCTTCCTTCACTTCCTCCTTCGCACTTTTCAGGTTCTCCTTCGTCTCCTGAGCTACCGCCTTGGCCGCTTTCTCCGCCGGGTTTTCACCAGCGGACTCTGCCTTGACCCGCACCGGTTCCTGCACGACTTTCCCATCACCTCGCTTCACTCTTTTCACTAGATCCTCCAGCACGCAGCCATTCTCCCACCCTGCTGTTTTCTCAGTCGTGACGTGCGCATTACATCGTACGCACCGCTTCCCATGCGTGATGAATAGCTGATGCAGCTTATACTTGAGCGGAGGCGGAATGCGGGCGTCACAATGCGCAAAGGTGCTGATCTCGTCGACGGCTTTCTGTCCTTTGGTCTGCGTCTCAGGTACCCAGCCGAGCCATTTGCACATGCGAAAGACGTGTGTGTCGACAGCGAAAATTGGTCTGCTCATGCAGAAGCACATGACGCAAGCTGCCGTCTTGACGCCTATACCCGGGTAGGCTGTCATGGCATCGAGTGCTTCTTGGTCGCCGAGAGAGTTGTAATGGTCGAGGCATGGCATGCCCTGGTCGACGGCGGTATTGATAAGGGCTTTTTCTGCATCCGTCATGTGCGCAAATTCAGCGTCACCAGCATCTAGTCGTGCTTTTCGAGCCGTCGTCTCTTCCCATGCTTTGCTGAGGATCGCCTTGATTTCTTTCGACTTCATCTTTGCAAGTCCGCCTTGTCGGATGGCGTCTTTGATGTCTTCCTGCGACGTGGCCATGACCTTTGCGTAGTCGACGCTTCCCTCTCCAAGCAGCCGGCCTTTCGGAACGAGTCCGATAGTCTTGAGACCAGCAAGTGCTTTGTCGGCATTTGCATTCGTCGTGGCTGCGCTGAGCTTGGTTCGAATCATGGCGTCCAGCACTGAAGGAACGTTGCCACACCCCGCACGGGTCAGAGATGGCGTTGGTGCCTTTTTGGGTACTTTGACAACCCCGTAGATGTTCTCCAGTCTTTCGCACACCTCCTGACATTCTTGAGCAGTAGGACGATCATAGTCAGGGTATGGTGAACGGCCGATGGTTACGCCATGGTGCTTCTTCTTTTTCGGCATTGCATCTGGAGGTATGGAGACGGCATTCTTCGGGGTTCTCTTCGCCTTTGCGGCAGACTTACTTTTCGTCGTCTTCTTTGGCTTGAGACTTTCGGATTCACTAGCACTTTCACTCTCCGGATCAGGACTTTCTGCATACGATTTGGCCTTGGACGTTGTGGCGGCTCTCGCGTTGCGCTTCACCCTCTTTGACCGTGGCGACTCCTGTGCTTCTTCTTCACTCCCATGAGCATCTGGAGTTAACGGCTCATCGCGATGAGTAGTTCTCCCAGTTCGTGAAGCTATCTTCCGCGCATTTGAATTGGCATTGCTGTAGGCTCGTTTCTTTGAGCTCAGCACTGGTGTGGCTGGTGGGCTCGACAACTGTTGTTGTGCGATAGTGCTCGTTGGCGAACCTGCTGTTGCAAGCCTTGCGGCAGCAGCTCGAGTGGTACGAGCCATGCTGGAGATATACTTGAACAGATTGGCGTTTGTTCGTCGCTGATGTTGTGCTTATTATGCAAGATGTATGTTGCGGATGTGAGCCAATGTTGAGCTGGCTGTATCGTGAGGACTGGTCAGGTATTGCCGTACTTAAGCAACAATGATCGCTCAGCCTCGATCCGATTACATGTACTCAGCGCCGCTTATGATGATCGCAAAATACACCACTGCGAAAGTGTTGAGATGGTTAAATGTGCTCCAGCATCATGATTGAGGCTGATAAATGGTAGTTCTGATGACGTCGTGATATTGCAGGTACCATTCGGAAATGCTCTTTCTACATGACAAGCAAGTGTCCTTCGATGGTTACAGCATGTACCAGGGACTGGTTATCGGCCTCATGATCAGCCTCACTTTTACTGGACATCATTCTATCAAATCGCGCCGACGATGTGAGTCGGTGACCTGCAGGTATTGTAGGTCTCGTGCTCTGGAGCTCTTTAAGGGTCTCGATATCGCGCTCGATTTACTCTAATCGAAGCTTAATTAAGCGCGCCGGGCGCGTGTTTGGATCGCGTCCACCAGCCGATAGCACGACTTTCATATATCGCAACGCTACAGCGTCAGGCCAACATGGCGAGCGAGAGTTTCTCCCGGCGCTTCACGCAGACGAGAGATGAGGATGATATGAGTAGCCATGATAGGAGCGACATGCCAGCACGAAAACGAAGCAGCCAAGACGACATTGACGATGACAGCGTTGACTCGTCGCAAATCTCAGTCGACGGAGAGGAGTCTTCCCAACACTCGCATCGCAGTAAGCGCGTACGCAAAGACGATGTCGCAAGATATGGTGGTGGACAGGACGAGGTGGATGAGGAGCTAGCAAGCGTAAATGGTAGCGATGAGGAAGAGCACAGCGAGCAGGAACAACTCCTCCCGGACAGCTACCTTCGCAGCCCCAAGAGAAAACAGCGCGCAAAGGAAACGAGCAGTAGAACTGCTCAGGATGGCGAGGGTGCTATACCCACCCACAAGCCAGGCGCCATCGTTCGTGTCAAGCTCACGGACTTCGTCACGTATACAGACGCGGAGTTCCACCCCGGCCCAAGCCTCAACATGATCATCGGCCCCAACGGTACAGGAAAGAGTACACTGGTCTGTGCTATCTGCTTGGGTCTCGGTTGGAAGACATCACATCTTGGACGCGCAAAGGATATTGGCGAATTTGTCAAGCATGGCAAGCAAGTGGCCAAGATCGAGATTGAATTGGCTGCTGATCCTACTAGACAGCGGAAGAATCCGGTCATCACCACCAAGATCATACGAGATGGTAACAAGACGGAGTTCATGATCGATGGGGAGAAATGTAGCAACAAGAGCGTTCTCAATCTGGCAAGGAGTTTTTCGATTCAGGTGGACAACCTATGTCAATTCTTGCCACAAGATCGGGTGGTTGAGTTTGCTGCGTTGTCTCCGGTGGACCTACTAGCGCAGACCCAACGAGCAGCAGCGCCCGAGCAGATGACTGAATGGCACGAGCAGCTCAAGACGCTACGCAGGGACCAGAAGAGACAACTGGATGTGCAGCAGATGAAGACTGAGGAACTCAAAAACAAAGAGCATCGTCAGCGTGGTCAAGAAGCTGATGTGGACCGTCTGCGGGAACGTTCGGCATTGCAGATGCGCGTGAAAGGGCTCGAGAAGCTCAGGCCATTTCCACTGTATCAGGCTGCGAAGAAGGATTACGAGGACCTCAAGAAAAGGCAGAAGAAGGCGGCCAAAGCACTGTCGACGCTGGAACGGCAATTGGAGCCAAACATGAGGGCAGCGAATGAGAAAGAAAGCTATGTACACAGTATCGGAGATGTCATCAAGCGACATGAGAAGCTACTCAAGAGGACTGAGGAAGCTGCGAACGGCCACCTTCGCAGTATGAACACAGCTGAGCAGACCATCGTCGAATACAAGACCAAAAGCAATTCCGAGAGGGAGGCTATGAAAACTGCCAGAATGGACGGCACTCGGTTTCAGCAGCAGATTGTCAGCATGGAGAAAGCCTTAGCAACGCCGCTCGAGCCTGTTGATTATACCGAGATGAATGAACAGATTCGACAAAAGAGAGAAGCCAAAAATGATGTACAGTTGCGGATAGGACGCAACCAAGAGCAGATTGAAAGCTTCGAGCTGCAGATTCAACAGCGAGAAGCCATCATCAGTCGAGTCGAGTCTGAACAGGCTAGTCTGAGTACACAACTTGGCCAGCTGGAAGCGAAGCTCAAAGCCTGCTCGACAGATACATTCTCCGCTTGGAAGTGGATCCAGGCTAACCGAAGTAGTTTCAAGAGCAAAGTGTATGGCCCGCCCGTCATTGAGTGCGCTGTGAGAAACACCTCAAAGGCTGCACAGGTCGAGTCAATACTGGGTCTTGCCGATGTCACTGCTTTCACGGTGACAGATGACGAAGACTTCAGGATGCTCAATCGACAGCTGCGCGATAAAATGCGACTACGAGACATCAACGTGCGGTCTATCAAGCAATCACAATCACACTTCAAGCCGCCATGCACGGACGAGCAGCTGACTGCATACCATATGGAAGGATGGGTCATTGATCTCCTTGAAGGACCAGACGAAGTGCTCGCTATGCTGTGCGATAACAAAAGCTTGCATCAAACAGCCTATACATCACGAGACATCAACGACGAGCAGTATCGAGATCTGGAAAGAGGCCCCATCTCGTCGTGGGTGACATCCACCTCCACATTCCAGATCACACGCCGTCGAGAATATGGTGATAAAGCGGTCTCGGTCCGTACGAATGCTCTGAAGAAAGCCAACATCTTCACCCAGGGTTCGGGCAGTGTCCAGGTCGATGCTAAATCTTCCCGCGAGGCAGGAGAAGCGCAACGCGAGATCGATGAGGAGATCAAGCCACAGCTGAGCGATCTCAAGGACGCTCAGAAGCAGTTACAACAGCAAGCAAGACAGCTGGAGAAGGAGGAACAGGACATCAAAGACCAGAAATCTCGCACACAACGAGCGCTAGCCGATCGCCAGAGTCTGGCCATGAAGAAAGAAGACCTCGAAGGCAAGAAAGTCAGCAGCGAGGAACGATTCCAGCAGGCGAGGGCCAGAACTCTGCAATGCGTGGCAGACAAGGATGATGCTATGTTGGCCAAGGGTCAAGCGGCTCTGAATCATGCCAACACCATCGAGCAGCTTCGTCTGCAACATATCACATCACTCGAACATGCCATTTGGCTGATTGAGGCACAGTCGGATCTCCAACAACTGCAAGCCCGGACAGCGGATGACCGAGCACAGATTGAACTGCGGAGGAACGAAGTCGCCGACATCGCGCGTATCACTGCGGAGGCTAAAGAGGCAGCCGTCAGTCATGGAAGTCGTTGTCGGGCAGTTGGCCTGCTGCCGGAGTGGCAGGAAGAACTCATCGACCTGTATCAACAGATTGAGCAATGGCTTCCCGAGCAGCTCGAGACGGAAATCCAGTCGGTGCAGGCGAGACTCGAGATGACTGCCGGTGGCGCCAACATGAACATTCTTCGCGAGTTTGAGGAGCGCGCCAGAGCGATTGAGAAGCTTCAGGAGGTGGTGGCAGGCATCCAGGAGCGACTCGGTGCGCTTGAGGAGGAGATTAAGGAGATTCGAGACCAGTGGGAACCACAGTTGGATGCGTTGATTGGGGAGATCAGCGACGCGTTTGGCGACAATTTCGCCAAGATCCATTGCGCAGGCGAGGTCGGGATCCATAAGGATGAAGACTTTGAGTCGTGGTCGATCCAGATCAAGGTCAAGTTCCGGTGAGTGATGTCGCGTGCATCCCTTCATATATCATCCAGCACGTCACTAACATCTGCTTCTTCATGTAGTGAGAACGAGCAAATGTCGATCCTCGACTCGCACCGGCAGTCCGGCGGCGAGCGCGCCGTCTCGACCATCTTCTATCTGATCGCGCTGCAGACGCTGGCGCGCGCGCCCTTCCGCGTCGTCGACGAGATCAACCAGGGCATGGACCCGCGCAACGAGCGGCTCGTGCACTCGCGCATGGTCGACATCGCCTGCTCCGAGCAGTCGGCCAGCCAGTACTTCCTCATCACGCCCAAGCTGCTCAACGATCTCGAGTACCATCCCAACATGAAGGTGCACTGCATCGCGTCCGGGGAGTATATGCCGGCGGATCCGACGCAGCTGGATTTCGGCATGTTGGCGTCACGGGCGCTGGAGGTTCGGGCGCGGCAGCAGCGGGTCGGAGGATGATGGGGGAGATGGCGTGGTAGAGATAGTGATGTATGATGTAGATGAAGTTTATGATGTTGAAATACATCTCGTCCTCGCGTCTCCTGTGTGACACTGTCTGTGATGTTTCGGGGTGGCAAATCGTTATCGGAAAGCAGCATTCCCGATTGACAAGATCAGATGGGTGCACCAACGTTGGACTGCGAAGGCAAAACATGTATACGAGAGAAAGAGAGAAGGGATTGTCATAATTGATTGCTACTTGCCGCTAGCATGCATGTACAATCCCTACCATTCCGCACTCCCGCAACCTATGACCGCAAGTCGATCGTCACACATGCCATCGTTGACGCCATCTGCAACGAGGAACGATACCGCCCGGCTACAGTCATCGCCTTGCGCGGTTACTTGCTCCCGCCCGGCGGCGAGTAGCGACTATACCCGTCGCCGGAGTTGTAGTACGTCGAGCCGTTGGCGTTGGAGTAGTAGTAGGAGCCGTCGGCGTTGCTGTAGTGGTAGGCGTTGGCGTTGGCGGCGTCGCTGCCGTGGTCACGGTGGCAGTAGTGGTTGCCCTGTGGGGGGAGAGGTTAGTTGGTTGGTTGATTGGTTTGGGTGTAAGATGACAGGTAGGTAGTGGGACGTACTTCAGCATTAGTTCCAGTCGAGGTGATGGTGTAGCCGGCGTTGTTGGATGGGCCGGGGTTGCCGGAGCCGGCGTTGGCGTTGTTGGCAGACGAGGAGGGTTGGGTGGACATGGCGAGTGTGGAATCTTGTCTTCGAGAGTCGTGTTGTGTTTGTTCTGATATGGAGTGGAGGTTGTGATGTGGTATGGAGCAAGGGAGATGGTCTTGGTGGAACTCACGGTACACGATATATAGACCTACATGTGTTGTGCAAACATTGCAGGTGATAGCGGTGAATGGCCTGGAAAGCACAGCTTGAATGCATGCGTCTTGCCGTACATCGATGCAAGGGACAATACCTACCTTACCTATCATGCGGTGTGCATCTGCAGTCGATTCACATGTTGAAGTTGTACTTGCCTTTAGCCGGTATGCAGCCAGCCGATAAGGATGCTTATCGGCAGTATCGGCTTATCGTCATGTGGCTTGGCCTCGTGCGTTTCATGTGATGGTGCCGGAGTAGTGTGCGAGGTTGGACTGTATCGCGTTTCAGATGTTGCCGAGGGATAGTCCTCTCCATCTTGTTTACCTGGATGCGAAGATGGATGGCGGCAGTGATGGCTTGGAGTGTACTCGGATGTTGAAGGAGATGTCTGCGTCTGCATGGCTTGTGATGACCCGAGAGACAGCCGCGGTAGGTAGGTAGGTAGGTATGGATGGCAGTGAGCAGGTGGCTTGACCAGGGGTTTCGGCATCGCCATTGACAACAAGATCTGCTGGTGAGTTGAGAAGATGAAGTGGGATCTGGATGGGGTTGCAAATTGCTGTATAAGGTACATTACCAAGCACATACATATGCCGCGGCTTGAGAGAGTCAATGCTTGGTGGTGAGTTCGATTCGAAGCCCCAGCACAGCGCAACATGGGATCGTATTCAGCGATCGCAAGATGCGCACATGGATGTCGACCTCACGAGCGTTGACGTCAAGTTCTCGCATCGACATGGATGTTGATGTGGTGAAAAGATACGTGTTCGGCGGGCGTCATGTTCCATGTGTGAGGTGTGTTGGCGGAGGAGCAGAGGGATTCGATGTAAGGTTCGAGACAAGCTCGTACCTGCATAGGCGAGGTGGGAAATCATGCATAGCTCGTCGTTCTATCGCATAACCACTGTGCACATCGCAATGCTTCACCAGCGTCGCTCTTGGTCGTGCATCTAGACCAGACTTCTATCTACTACTGACCTCAACGGCTGTACTGAATCGTTTCTACCGTTCGACTGGCGTGCTTGTGCTCTATAGTGTCCTATAGCACAACGGGCATGATAGAGTAAAATCTAGCGGAAGGCAGGATTCTGCTTGGAGTTTTCCGCCAATTTCGTCTGGCGTCCCAGCTGGATCGGGTTAGGGTCGTGCGTCAGACATCTCGATCCGGTTCGCGTTGCGCGGGTCGCGGCCGGTGATTGGCGCATCCTCGCGTGACGGTGGATCCGCCAATGAATAGTGCAATCCTGCTATCGCGAACCGCGAGAACCGTTTTACTCTCTCCTTCTCTTCCAACTCGTCCAACATCCACCCCGACACACATCCACCGCCACTCCTTTGACGTTCTTTCGCTTCATCACCATCCCAGGAGTTCACCATCTCACCATCACGTCCAGGACTTCACTGTCACGGACTGCCCCATCTGCTTCACCCCCACGACTTGCCGGTCAAGTCAGTGATACCACATTGGCCCTTGCACCGACTAGCGACCAACACTCTCTCGACCCTCCATTGCGTGGATGAACTGTACATCAGCTGTGATCGTAGCGAGTGGGGCCAGAAGAGACAGGAAATAATTTAATCAGGACCCCCAGGAATTGCCATCATGCCACCACGCGACACCTTTTCGATGCGGACAGCACTGGCAGGGCTTGCACTGCTCGCCGTGCGGGTCAACAGCCTGTCGCAGGAATACTGCTCCTCGGAGAACACTGCTAGTGATGACACCCTGGGTGAGTGATCGCAGAGCCTGCTCTTGGCATCGGGTGGATATGGCTTGCTGACGATAACATCACAGTCGTCTACACGTGGAACTCCTACTCATACTGCTCGACGCATTGCGACTCCGGCTACGCGTATGCTGTCGTTCAATACACGAGCTGCTGGTGTACCAACGAAGCCCCCACCAGTCAGACGAGTGTCGGAAGCTGCGACAAAGGCTGTCCAGGCTATCCAGATGATCTCTGCGGCAATCAGGACGAGGGCCTGCTCGGCTACGTCCCCCTCAGCACCGCGTCCGCCGAGACTACTGCTGGAACCACGTCCACCATCACCACAGAATCCACCACGAGCGAATCGGTTAGTTCTTCCCCCGGAGCCTCACCCGAGAGCACTCGGACGACTTCTACTTTCTCCTCTTTCGAGTCTTCAAGCTCGTCTTTGCCTTTGTCCACTACTTCCCCTTCCGCTGCCACCTCAAGCGAGACCTTGACCACGTCGACCTCCGTGTTGACTTTCCCTTTCTTCCAGTCCTCAACTGTTGAATCATCAAGCACGTCGACGACCAGCTTTTCGCAAGTCCCAACGAGCTCTGTGAGTTGTCTCCGTGTGTGGGGATCTGGATTGGTCTTTGTTGTTTTGTCATATTCCCTGCTCCACCACATCTGCCCACCGCACGTCAACCTGACAACCACGACACGAGCTAATATCTCTGCAGTCCTCTTCATCATCTTCATTGACTTCATCAACTACCTCATCCACTTCATCCTCATCCACTAGCGTCTTGACAACAACTAGCACTACACTCGCACCAGTCGTCGTGCCGGTGGCGCAGACCTCGTCGACTTCCACCTCTGCTGCATCACCTGTAACCAGCGTTCGAGTCGTTACGGTCTCTGGTGCTGCTGTGACTCAAACCGTGACTTCCACTCCTACCGCTGTCTATGCCGGTAGCGACAGTTCATCTTCCGATACATCGATTGTCATGCAACGAAAAGGTCTATCGGGAGGAGCAATCGCCGGTGCTGTCATTGGTGGTCTGGTTGGACTTGCTGCACTGGCCCTGGCTGCATTCCTACTCTGGCGACGAAAACGCCACAACGATGCTGAAGCGGGTGCACAAGACGCGAACGGCAAGACTCGACCAAGACGGAACATCAGCGTGCTAAGTAAATCTGGACTACTTGCGCATGCGCGACCGCCGAGTATGGCCGAACGTGAGGAGGAGACCTTCCAAAACAACAACACCGGAAGCAGCAGCGTCCGCCACTCGATGATCCTTGGTGGGTTCGCCGCGCCAGAGGCGGCCAGCCCTTCGAGTGTGCTTGGCAACTCGAGAGAGAACAGCAACAGGAGTCGTCGTAGTGACAGCAAACCCCTGGTGTACGACCAACGCCTGAACCCATCAGCGCTATTTGCCAATGCCGAAGCGAATGGCAGTCGCGTGTCGATGCAAGATCAACGCGACTACAGTCGGCCGCTTGGCGTCACCAACCCGGATCTTCGGACCAGCTTCGACTCACGGTAGATCTACTACCATTACATTCTTTATGACTTGACGGATATGGCTTTTTCGTGCTTTTGCACCACCGGCGTTCTTCAGCAAGATCCTGATACCCCCATGGGCGGGTAGTTGGGTCATCTCGACGGTCCATTGCGATTGCGTTGGATCTCTCTGCTTCCACTCAACTCTACCTCGTATTCTTCTGCGCGATGGTACCGTCGGCTGGCGGCAGAACATCATCACATATCTAGATGACGGAGTGAAATTTAAAACAACATACATACGACACATATCATGTAGTCTGGAAGAGGTCAAACGGGGGAGGAAATGTACATATGCGCGACGACATGAAATATTGGGTGCAGCGCCCTTCTGGGTGGCAAAGAGATGGAATGTATTGTAGTTGGGTCGTGAGGGTGGTCTGCATGCAGTATGCGCTGGAACCAGCAGCCATCGAAAAGTTCATTGGCAGTGACATTACCACGACGGGAAATAGGGCTCTTTATCAAATATACGTACACTCTGTTGCTCGTGCTGTTCACTTTCTTGCCATGTTGTGTTTTGCTCATGCTGATAGTATCCCTTGACATTTCCTGGCCTCAGACCAGGCCAGATACCTAAGATTGATAATATACCTCAAGCAATGAATTCCGCCTCGTGAAGCATTCCTTTGCTTCCCCTCGGCGCTGCTTCCACATGATGACGCCCACCTACTGCCGCGATCTGGCGTCTCACCGCGTGAGGCTATGTCTATGGCATCGGCTTTTGCGCGTTTGATGAAATACGAGTTGAGGATTCACGGGTCATGTAGAGTGGATTTGATCAAGGAGGAGGGGAGTGTAAGGTACCTTACCTTGCCTGACCTAAGGTGCCTGCGACCTACCTAGGTACCTTACCTACCTAATCTAAGGTACCTGCTACTTACCTACCTTACCTGCCTAATCTAAGGTTTCTGCTACCTACCTACCTTACCTTACCTACCTAATCTAAGGTACCTGCTGCTGACCTACCTACCTACCTGCATGTCGGGTACAAGTGGTGCACTTGCAGAGCCTACCTTAGATACCTTACTTGATCTCTTATGGTACGTTGTCAGATAGTAGATCGGTATCGGTAGGTAGTATAGGTAGGTATCGGTAGGGTAGGGTGGGTAAGGCACAGTAGATAGGGCTGGTACATAACATGAGGTAAGTGGATTGATCTTCCAGGATGAGAATCGACGAGCAAGGGAGATGGAGCGGAGGGAATTAAGACTCACCTTTACCTTGAGGACTCCCCTACGTGAACTTGAACCTGAACGCGAGGTTGGAGATTAAGATGAAGATGAAGATGAAGATGGTTGGTCTGGTGGGGAGGGGCTTCATGGGTTATGTGCCATGTAAGGTAGATATGTAGGTCTGCAACAAACATGTAGGTACATGTATATTCCATCCTGGCACCCTCTTCCGATGAATGCTGTGATGAACTTCATCCTGTTACCTAGCTCTGCCTTGAGTACGACAGATGCCTATCTCTGCCTTGAGTACGACATCGTGTCGCCTCCCTACACTAGAACCCGGAGGTCTGAAAGGTCAGGCAGTTACTGCTGATTTGAGGGAGAACTTATCACATGGACCAGTTGTGACAAAGCTGAGGTGACTTTTACGAGAAGAAACCGAGACTGTAGAAAGGTAGAGAACAAGCTCGTTGAACTACGAAGTGGAACCCTAGGTAGCTATCTCTTCGACTCATCGAGTACAACCTGTTCTCTTGTCGCGGGCGTAGAGACTACCTGTCGTGGAGCCAACCGCGAGAATATCCTCCGCGCGCTGAACGCCATGCTCCAAGAGCACGTGTGATCAATGCAATGCGATCTGCCTCCAACCACGCCGTTACGATCAGTGAATCAAAGAACGGCCACATCCCTGCACTCCGGCAAGTGACAACGCTCATGCGCACAGCGGAGATTCGCACAAACGCCTTGCTCGACGATCGTCAGGCTCCCGCAGTTACAGCAACACCATCGCTTGGCATCGCCCCAGCTTTCGCTGCCGCGGCTGTTGAACATGTGCGTGCTGGTGAACTGCGCATGCGGTGGTTTGGTGGGGTTGTAGAAAGGGTAGTCGACGGAAAGCACGGGGAGAGGCGCGAGAAAGGACGGACGGCTGCGAGGGCGGTGAGGTGGTGTGCGAGCGCCGGATGGATGGATCGGGGCCAGCGAGGAAGAAAGCGCGAAGATGCCGGTGTTGAAGGTGATTTCGGCGGAGGGAGGACGTGATGTTGACGTCGAGAAAACTGGATACGGCTGATTTGGTGGATTGGAAAAGAGGGGCTCAGGGTGGGTAGCGTTCGGACTTGAAGGAGACTCGATTTCGGTAGTTGAGCTGTCATGCAAGAGCGGGCGTGACTGGCTCTCAATTGAGGACGAGGAAGCAAGGTAGTCGGCATATGTACGATCGAAGAAAGATCTGCCGGATGCGGCGCTGGGGTTTGCGGGTCGTGGAAGGGCCGACAAGATCGGAAGACTGCCGCTCCTGATCAGCCCAGACGGCAATGGTGGCGGTGAGGTCAGATCGTAATACGTATCCGACCGAGGTAGTCGACGTCGAGGCATCGTGAGCCCGTTGATTTTGCTCTTGTCGAGTCTTATCTCTGCAGAATCATCGTTACCGGTGGTAGCATCAGTTTTGTCTTTTTGTGCTAGTACCTTGTCGAGCTCATCCACCATCAGAGTACCGGAGTCCATGCGACCTGTGATCGACTTGACATGGGGGCGCTCGGCGACTCGACTGCTATGCGAATTTGCGCGATGAGCTGAATGACGAATGACATTCATCTCTTCAGATTCTTCCTCCTCCATCGTGATCGGCACCGTGTCTTTGTGCTCCATGCGAGGGCGCCAGCCGCCGTGGAAGAGTACATCCGCACTGTTGTTCTTGACAAGACTGTTGTGCTTGTAGTGGCCGGCACCTTGAACGTCCATCTGCTGACCTTTGTAGATGTAGGTCCGAGGGCTGAGGCATTCCTCAGTTTGTGGCGACGGATTGTAAGAAATGGACTCGTTCAGTGGTGCAGAAGATAAACCGAACTCCTGCTGGAATCTGGTCTTATTACGCTGCGTTCTTGTGCTCAGTCCGGAGACGGAAGATTTCTTGCTAACGGTAGCGTTCGCATTCGAGGTGTCGAGACGCGGTAGCTGCACAGGCTGACGTCGAGCGAGACGACTGAAGAAGCTGGTCGCGGCAGAGCTACTTCGACGTGTCGAGCCGTCGCTCACGGAAGATGAATGGCTTGTGTCATCTCTGCGCTTATCAGACTTGACAAGCTTTCCCTTGCCACGGCTGGTCTGATCATCGGCAGGGGAGTCTTTCCTCGGGACGGGAGGGGGTTGGTCGTCTCCAGCGAGGACAGCGTCGGAACCGTCATCATCGCTATCCAGAAGTGTGTGCTCCGCAGACTTGAGCATTGTCAGCCTCGAACGCTGCAGTGGGTATGGCATGCTCCAGGTCGCAGTGAGCTGATGAAGCTCGACGGTGGGTGCGACAAGGACTGGCCGATGTGATGGTCGAGTGAAAGCTGATGCGAAGAACTGGGAGAGATTGTCAGCGGGTGAAGTTGGTGTTCTCCGTGCACAAGACATTGTGGTTGTCCCACACAGCAACATGTGAAGAACATCGGGGATATGAACGCACCTTACCAGACTCAACATCCTTGCGAACATCTCCATGCTCACCGCGCAACGCTCACACCGGCAGGTTCCTAGCCATGTATACGGACAGACCGACTCTCGTTCCCAGAACTGTACGTCGTTGGTTGGAGAGTGTTGATACATACTGAAGCTCGTCAGACAAGAAGACATGCGAGAAGCAACACATGACAGAGAAGCGGTCAACACACATTGTTATACGCCGACACTTCTGGGCGGTATCTTGACGTAGAATGATGCGCTCCAAACATCGGAGGTCTGGCCATGAAGTAACAAAGGGAACAAACCCTTGACCATTGAAGACCACAGACGAATGAGACTGGTACGGCGAAAGGAAACGACGATCTGGTAGACATCCAAGAGCCTGCCAGCAGAGACTTGTTGCCATTAGCCTTGGCGAGATCGCCATACTCCAACAGTACTGCAGGAAATAGTCTGACATCGCTGGCCAAGTCTTGGTCATGACTGATAGGTTTGATGTGAGAGGCTGGTCTTGCCACGGTAGAGCGGGGGAGTGCAACAACGACTACATGCGCGAGCATTGGTCAGATATATACTGCGCCAGCTCGCCATACCTGGTTGCACCCAATCTGACGGAGATTATGGTGGGTGGCATGGATCGGCCGGGTCATGAGGGTGCGACGTCTCGAGGCGGAGATGTGTTGGGCAGTGCATGATCGAGATGAGCAGACATCACATAACCTCGGCAGGTTGTGATGCCACATATATCTGGTACGGTAGAGAACAGGTCTTGATACCATCAGATGATTACGCAGCTCAAAGTGATAGCAATCTCTGTAGCGAGGGAGGTCGAAACTGAAACGCGAGAATGAAGTGAGGTGGAATTCGCACGGGCGACGCACGTCGACCCGTCCGGGAATGGTCAAGCGCGTGTCTTGCCCGTCCGGTATGTGCTGGACTGCATCTCGTTCTCATGTAGTCGAACTTATCAAGAAAGAAAGGATGTCCGAAAGCATGAGAATCGCAAGGTACAGTCACTCCTAATCATCATGCACATGAAGCTCACATTTGGTGATAGATGGCGCCAATGACGAAAACAACATCGAGCTTCAGGACCGGCTTCGCCCTGCACGTACCCGGCACGGCTGTGTTTCTGCCCCTCGCCGGGCATCACACATGAATGCTGGAGGATCATATGCGGGCGTGGTCGACGTGGCTGAGTCAGAACAGAAATCCAAGGTCTTCCAGATTTGCAGTTGTCTCTCAGCGTTTCCGACCTTCCTGGTCAACCCAACCAAGCCATCGCACACCCCCATCGCTGTTCCCCCTGCCCAACCCACAGCACACCCGTTTTCGAGGCAGATGTCGTTAGCGATAGTGCTCGCTCATGACCGAGACACCCATACGCACACCTTCCGCAGTCCTGCCTTCATCGGCAGGGCGATGAGGATCGAACCAAAAAGATAGTTTTCAATCGGAGTGGCGAGCACTGCTCCATCTTGCACGTGTAGAGTCGCTGCTGCTGCGGTTGCGAGGGAGAAGCCCTTGGAGGGAGTGCTGGCCTGACTGGGTGGACTTCTTGTGTCTTGTCCGGTGATGATGAACACATGCCAAAGTTGAGATAGCCGATCTTTCTTCACACGAGGATCTGGTTGTCACTGCAAACATTGAGAGCTAATCTGAGGACATCTACGCAAGGCAAGTCTACGTATTCGAATGAGGTCATTTGATGTTGTTTGTGCTTCATGTTTTGGTTCAGATTGAAGATGGCTATGAAAGCTCGAACGCAGCAAATCAGGTGGAACGCTTCTCAATCCCTCCTTCGTGCCTCAAAATCGGTCTCTCTGCCGTGCGCGATACACGGTGAACCCAACATACGCTCCTGCAACAACAAGTAGAACTAGCACGATTTTCGTGAAGAACCACAACCAAGATCCGCTCTGCTTGGGTGGCTTCGCTGGTCTCCCCTTCCCTCTGCTGTATGGCTTGCTGCCTGCCTCACCAGTTCCCGTGCTGGAGCCAGTCTTGCCTGACGGCGAGTACAAGTTCCGTGTCTCCACCTTGATGATATCGTGGTTATCACTCAACTCTCCCGTTTCCGCAGAGAAGCCAAGGTATGTTGTGGCAGGAAGCTTGACGTCCGGGATGGAGAAACATTTCGTCCACTCATCCTCCTTCTTGTACATCATCTCCACCCTCAGCTCCTTGTCTTGCCAGTAGGTGATCTTTGCTTTCGTCGGGAAGTCTGCGTTGCGAATCCCTCTGACTGAACAGCCTGCAGCTTCGTTCGGCTTTCCGTCGGTCGATTGCTCGTAGCTGGTCCGTCCATCTCCAAGCATAGCCATCACATATGGGAACACAGTCCCGGGTCGATTGTTCTTGTATGTGTCGAAGAACAGGCCCAAACCCTCGAAGTTGTCCTTCATGCCGAAAACAGGGCCCATCTCAGCGCGCGACTTGGTCACCCACATCGCCATGCCATCACCGTAGAGGCCGCCCGTGTTGCCGGAGATTTTGAACTCCACTTCAATCTCCCAGTTGGTCGCGGTGAGAGGAATGCGAGAGAAGATCCAGCCAGCTTGCGAAGGGTTTTGCGAGGTCAGACGGACGTATGAGTCGGCGCGCACGACAGTGTCACCGCCGAAGTCGAACCAGCGAGATTGCATCTCGGAATCGAGGTAAGGCTGTTGGTGGTCAGATGAGCGAGCTCAGGCCAGACGACTGGTATAGGAACGCACCGATTGCAGGCTATGAGTGCGCAGAGCCACAGACTTGACATCCGACTCTTCTGCTGCGGCTATAGAAAAGCTCCATGCTGCCAGCAGTATGGAAAGCAGCCGTGTGAAAGGGAAAGCGGCCATTATTGATGATGCTACTTTGTGAGCATCCGATGAGAAACGTCCAGAGACTGAGGCAGACTTCAGCAGCCGTCAAATTATAAAGCACTGCGAATTGAAGGAACGCAAGGAACGGAACGACTGTGGGTGGATGCGCTCGTAGACGCCAGCTGGAGTTTCGAGGGATCGTCGTGGAGGAAGTGGGCCGGCGCAAAGCTGTGGCGCAATGGCGTCGATCGCACAACTTCAACGTCACGAGACAACTTTTCGATGTTGCAGCTTCCGACGCGCAGTCCACGATGTCAACATGGTCTACTTCTCTTGCAGAAATGACCGGCTCGCATAAAGTGCAACTAGCACTGACCGCAGTTGTATCGGGATGTTTGGCTGCCAGTGCTGTCATAGGCCTGCAGAATGCACGGCGGCTGTACAATGTTCATGACCTGAAAGACTCGATACCGGGACTCGATCAGCCACATGATATCGAACAAATCAACAACTTCGGAGGTGCGGTGCCCGAAGAAGCGGCCGCAAACGATGAAGATGCAAGAAGTATTGCCTTGGCTCGTCGAGCACGACTCGGCGACTACGACGAAGGTCTGCAACCGTTGTCGCTCAATAAGTGAGAACAAAGCTGATAACCGTATAGCACTCGTGCTTGAACAACTAGCTCGAAATCGAGTCTTCCTCAAAGATGACGGTCTCGCCAAACTTCGGAAAGCGTTCGTGGTCGTCGTAGGTTGTGGCGGAGTTGGCTCTCATGCCACTGCCGCTCTGGTGCGATCAGGATGCGGACGTCTACGATTGATTGATTTCGATCAAGTCACCCTATCATCTCTAAACCGACATGCGGTCGCCACACTCGCAGATGTCGGGACACCAAAGGTCCTCTGCCTCCAGAAACGCCTCGAGCAGATCGCGCCATGGACGCATTTCGACTGCCAAAATGCATTGTTCGGCGCCAACACTGCAAAAGCACATCTGGCTCCCTGGAAAGATGGGCAAAAGCCCGACTATGTCATCGACGCAATCGACAATATCGATTCGAAAGTCGCCCTTCTGCAGTACTGCCACAGCAACAGTATCCCTGTCATTTCCTCGATGGGCGCGGGATGCAAATCTGATCCCACGAGGGTCTTCATTGGCGACATCTCCGCATCGGCTGAAGATCCTCTCTCGCGAAGCACGCGCCAGAAGTTGCGCAAGCTCGGAATCAAGGACGGAATCCCAGTGGTATTCTCTTCGGAGAAAACAGGCCCTGGCAAAGCACAGCTGTTGCCGCTGCCCGAAGACGAGTTCCGGAAGGGTGCCGTGAACGAGCTCGGCGTGCTGCCGGACTTCCGCGTGCGCATCTTGCCCGTACTAGGAACCATGCCAGCTGTCTTCGGACTGTGCGTTGCCAATCACATCATGCTCAGCCTCGCAGAGTACCCGCACGATTACCTACCATCCAAGGCGCGCGACAAGATGTACGACGGCATTCTCGCGCAGCTGCAAGGGCTGGAAGAGCGTATTGCGAGGGATGCTGGACTAGACCCACTTGGACTGCGCATCCCAGTCAGCGCGGACGACATCGGGTATCTTGTAGAAGAAGTGTATCGTGGGCGGAGCGTAGTGTCGGGGCTGGCAAGTCGCTTGGCGTTGACTAGGTGGCGGAAGCCAGAGGGAACATGGATCGACACAGCGACGCCTGGACAAAAGGCCGATACGCTGAAACTGGAGGACTTGGTCTGTATGACTAAGGATGAGATGCTGCAACACGAGAAGAGAGTGCTGAAGGAGGGCAAGGCACCGGAGGCAATCTACGATGCCAAGGTGATTGCTTTAGTGGAGAAGAGGATGGAAGAGGAGCGTATCTTCTCGCGGCAACGATGAGGAAAGACACGAGAACTACAACTGTACATCTATACATATTCGGGAGTGGAGAATCAGCGTGTATGATCTAGCACAAGACTTGCAAGTGAAGTGATGAAAGGCATAAGAGCGTTACAATAAAGGCAAAACTTCATGACTTGTGACTTGTGACGATGTACGTAATCGGCATTCTTTGTTGCTTTACCAACAAGCTAATAAGCAACCATCTGAGGGAAACCTTGCATCTCTCGGTCAAAGTTCTTGTGCTGCGAGATGTTCCAGGTGTAAGCATCCAAGAAATCCGCCGCGCCCTTCGCCATTTGAAGCGTCTCGCGGAAGCTCTCGGATGGGACAATGCTTGCAGTCACCACACCATAGCTGTCCTTGACATCCGCGGCGGTGGAGAACTCCATCCCGGGCAACGCACAAGCGTCTCTCACGAAATCCACAGCTTCTCCAGTGGCACCGATAGCCTTGAGGTGAGCAAAAGCTTCTCGGACCCAGTGCAGTGCGCGACCGTTCTTGCGGAGCGTTGCAATCGACTCTGCGCCACCGGGGATGAAAATCGAGTCAAACATGGTACTGCGCATGCCTTCAAAGTGGTGGTCGGGCTTCACACCCGTTCCTGACTCTTTGCTCTCGCCGGCAGCGAATACGGGGTTTCGCTTCGGACCGATGGTGAACGGGAACGTCTTCGCGGCCTTCAGTGCAGCAAGAACACCATTGTACGCAACGGGGTCGTATCCGTCGGCAATGAGAATCGCGACACGTCGAGTCTCGATTGTGGGCGACTTTGGTTGAAGTTCCGTCTGGCTAAGTTCAGAGCATTTCTTCCCGTGATTTGGACGCCCTGCCTTCGCTGGTACCGGACTTCCGACAAGATCCGCCACAGCCTGGGCAAGCTCAAGATCGATGTCGGCAAGACGCTGAGACATTCTGTCGTACACGACCGGATCCGTACAATGATCAAGTTCAAACCCGAGTGCGGCAGTGATGTGAGCCTTCTCAGGAGGCGACATGGAGTTGTAAAACAGTTGAGCCTGGTTATAATGCTCACGGAACTTCTGAGATTGCAGCCGCATCTTCATACCAGCAATTTTCTCCGGGTAGTCGACATAACCACCCTCCTGGGGTTGGGCTGGGGGGACTGCTGAGAATCGGTTCGGCCAGTAATTAACGGTACCTTTGGTGATAGTGTGTCTCATCGCACCATCTCTGTTGTGGTTCATGACCGGACACACAGCTCGATTGATGGGCAACTCTTGCCAGTTGGTCCCCAATCGCGATAGTTGGGTGTCCATGTACGAGAAGCTGCGACCAGCAAGAAGCGGATCATTGGAGTGTGTGATTCCTGGCACCAAATGGCCCGTGCAAAAGGCGACCTGCTCGGTCTGCGTGAAGTACTCGTCGACGTTCCTGTTCAGCTCCAGTTCTCCGACAAAGTCAATGGGGAACTGATCATTCGGCCAAATCTTGGTCGAGTCCTCTGGGTCGAATTCGTAGTTCTGCTGCTCAGCCTCAGGAATGATCTGTACTCCAAAGTCCCACTTTGGGAAACTTCCGTTCTCGATGGCTTCAGACAGATCTTTGCGGTGAAAGTCCGGATCCTGGCCAGCAAGCTTGAGGGCTTCGTCCCACACAAGACTGTGCACGCCAAGCTGAGGGCGGAAGTGAAATTTGACAAGGAAGGCCTCGCCTTTCGCATTCACGAACTTGTAGGCATTGACACCGAAGCCTTCCATCATGCGGAAAGATCGAGGAATTGCTCGGTCTGATTGGTGCCACATGAACATATGCGTTGCCTCCGTGTGCATGTATTGGAAGTCCCAAAAGTTGTTGTGAGCAGACTGTGCTTGAGGCACCTCATTATGAGGCTCCGGCTTGCCAGCATGAATCACATCCGGGAATTTCAGTGCGTCCTGGATGAAGAAAACCGGCATGTTGTTTCCGACGATATCCCAGTTGCCTTCGTCAGTGTAGAATTTGACCGCAAAGCCTCTAACATCACGGACTGTATCGGCGGAACCGCGACTACCCAGAACGGTCGAAAACCGTAGGAACACGGGTGTGCTTCTTGATGTATCAGTCAATACACCAGCGGTGGTATAAGCTTCGAGGCTCTTGTGGAGCTTGAATGTGCCAAAAGCTGCGGTCCCACGGGCGTGTACAACACGCTCGGGGATTCTTTCATGATCAAATCGATTGATCTTCTCGCGAGACGCATGATCCTCCAACAGCATCGGGCCAGTCCTGTCGGCAGTAGCAACCCTGAGCCAGTCATCTGCGGATATGCAATTAGTGTGGCGAAACAAGCACAAGGTGTGACTGAATCCGACGCACCAGTGTTTGTCTGCTTCACGCCATAGTCGGTAGTAATGCGAGCATTCGGATCGCTGACATCTTTGTAGTCAGAAGCCATGCTCGCAATCTTTTTACCTTCGGTGGCGGTGTCGAGAGCTTGTGTGACCTTATGCAGGCCGCTGGAAATGGCTGACGGTGCCATGTTTGCGAAATTCAGTTGACACAAAATATTGGTCTGTCGAGAGAACAGTGATCGGAAATGACTGAGGAGGGGATGCGTTCAAGAGATATTGGAAACAGAACTTCACCCACCATAGAGTGACGTGCCATTGACGATTACGCTGCTTACACGCATTTTGAGTCCACACCGGAAGAGCTAAGGTGGCAATTGGCCGACCTACCCACGATCATCGCGCGAGATGACCTGAAGCGATCAAGTATGCATCACCCCAGCAAGAGTCCACTGCATCCCCCGGAGAAAAGTGAAGCGCCACCAGCCATCAGCCATTAGCGAGGTGATGGATTGACGACACAAACCATCCAGATGAAGCGAATTTCACGTCATTGTGACGGACAGTTGACAGAACAGCTTCGATGCTCGATCCCGTGCATTGCCGGGTGAAGGGCTAGCCACAGTTTGTGAGCAATAATCGTCCACTGGTCTTGATATCTTGAACTGGGGGTATGAAATCCTTTGCATATGCTGGGGGGATTCGAATGCGGTATGTGTCACTCGCCCGAGCGAGTAGAAGGACATCTTAGCGGACGTGGCGAAGATAATTCATCTCGATAAACGCGGCTCGAGGGCAGACCTGCTAGACGAGACTTGCATCGTTGGAATGGCGATAGTGGACTTCATGCTCTGCGAAAGCGATTGGAGTGGTTGTAGACGTTTCGTATCTTTTCCAACTCCGATGCACCACAAAGATTGTTGTATACACCTCAAGCTGAAGACGCGACAGAACGTGTACGAACTCTTGGCATTACGTCACGTGTTGGTCGTTGGCTACAGTACAGTACATGTACGATACATAGAATACATGACCATGAATCCCAGCGTGCCAGTTCATGGTTGAAGCAATTTGACTCTACCCGTCAAACGCCATTGCCAATGGGTCTCAGAATGGACGATATCCATGCACCCACCGTGCAGTCCGGTCCTACTTCCGGCCTGCCTGCGAGCATCAGCGACAAGAAGCTGACATTCCAAGAGCTGGTTGCACGGAAAGAGAACGTGGAAGCAGAGCTGTCTGCGCTTGGATCGGTGCTAGACTCAGTGAGTGATACCGACACTGGTTCACGTTGGTAGGGAGAGGATACTGAGGCTGGAATCTGCAGCATGGTGTCAACATGTCGACCTCGCTCACAACTTTCGATGGCTATCCTCGCGCGGACATCGACGTTGCCCAGATACGGACGACACGAGCTCGAATCATCAAGTTAAAGACAGACCACAAGATCTTGATGAGTCAATTGGAAGAAGCCGTATATGCCCAGTTCGCAGCTGGCAAAGCAAGTGAAGAAGCTATGGCAACCGCAAGGTCGTCTATTCCAGCTCCACAGTCGAATGCGGTGCGACCCTCAACGATCGAGCCCCCTTTCGCAAAGGTCAATACGGTGGTAGCCGATTCTCCAGCAGAGCAAGCTGGCCTGAGACCAGGAGACAGAGTCACGAAGTTCGGCGGTGCAAACTGGACCAACCACGAGCGCTTGGCTCATGTGGCTCAAGTGGTGCAGCAGAATGAGAACGTAAGCGGCGTCGGGACATACAGCATCAGTCGTAGTGCACGATCATATACTGACTATTGCTGTAGCGTGTGATTCTGGTCAAAGTTCTGCGCGAGCCATCCACTGGTACACCTTCCGAACCTCTCGAGCTGCGGCTGACCCCAAGACGGGACTGGGGAGGTCGAGGTCTACTGGGTTGCCATCTGCTTCCGTTGTGAAGACTGCATGGTGCTACGCTGCGACAGAGCGTGAATCCCTACATTCGCGCGTGGCTTCTTTAAGGAGTCACAATCTCGCTGCAGTTGGCAACGCCACGAAATTAATGGAGTGTAAGCTCACAAATCAGGCCAAAGTTTTTGTCACCGACAGTGGATCGCAGATTGACCCTGCTTTCCTCGCATTGAGGCGGTACCCACCAGTCGTATCGGAATCTGTCCGTATCGGTACCTTGGAAGAGTCAAGTCTCGCGAAGATAAAGCTTGATTGCCCTTTCACCAACGTGAGCAGTCCGCGTCCAGTCGGAATTGGCTTCCTGATTCTAGCCAAAGCTTGATGTTCCAGGGTGGCTGCCCGATGGCGGTATTCTACGTGTCGAAATGAGCACAGATAACCTTGACGCCGAGAGACGGAATTGCGCCTCGGCCTCGATGGAGCATGCGTTGCTATTTACTGCATCTTCCGCGTCGGCGACTTGGCGTTAAATGGCTTGTGAACTGGCAGGTCGACCTTTGGAGTCGTCGACTAGACAGTTCGGATGGCATGGGATAGACGAACACAATACGAATCCTCAAGATCCAATACTATACAAGCTCCAGCGGCTCTTACATGTCTGTCGTTGAAGGCCCTAGAATGCCCCCTCGAGTACCTCGTTGTCCACTTTACAGGTCTCACTTACGGCTTGCAGAGGATTCTGTATACTCTGATCGAGATTGCAGGGCAATGGAGTGGTAATACTATATCACACGCATACTGAATTGTTCGAGGCGGATAAGAAAGGTAGTAGTAGTACAATCGGTGTATGGTAAAGTCATTTGTTCACGGCAAGTGTGGTAGAGACTCTATGCTATGAAATCCTTTCCTGCAAGGTTCAGTCTGCCGACTGATGAGTAGCAACCGCTATCATGCACCAGAAAGCTACCATTTCAAGTATGCTCAGATCTCGGTACGCCTGCAATGCCCATCTTTGCCCTTCATCCTAATCGTGAGAACGTGTGAGGTCATTTCGTGGCGTTATGGTCGTTCACTGGCCGTCCCAAGGTATTGCTGGCCCCATGGTTTTGAGACTTGAGCTCCGTTGGTGAAAGCAAAATGTAAGAGGAAAGAGAACGATCGTGTAAGCACTTCGGTGACGTGCAATCACCGGAACGAAAAAGGAAAATGCAGCTCGGCGGCGCATGCGATATCCGTGTAGGCGATGGTCTCCATGGAAAGCAGGTAATCGAGGTCTTAGGCGTCTATGTCTGTCGATGATAGAATCTAGTCGCGATATAACCATGATCTGCCCTCAAGGCTGGCGGAAGGCATTGGCGGGGGTT
>NHNY01000037.1:0-79740 GCA_002786065.1 Microcyclospora pomicola | reverse complement strand
GCGCCCGCCGCATTGGCTCGGAATGTGAGCGACGAGTCCTGAGGTTGGACCATGGAAGCGAATGCCGTCTGCTGCGGCGGGGCAAGGACGATGGAGAGCATACGCTCGACGTACTGCAGCTCGATGGTTCCAACCTCCTCCATGGTCTTCGCATCGCCATAGTCGATCTGAACGTTGCCGAATGGACCGTCGTGGTAGCCTGAGCTACGCTGTTGATACCGCTCGGTCAGACTTGGCGTGGGACTTGAGCCTGTAGCACGAGTCTGCTTGTCGAGATAAGTTGCGTATTTCATAAGGCCAGCAACCCACTGCATACGTTACAGAATTAGCAATTTGATTCACGTTGTGAGTAGAGACAACTCTTACCTCGACGTATTCGTCGCTGTGCTTGGGATCCCGAGCAAGAACCAAGAATGGCCAGTGAGCAGCAATTCTGCTGTTTCCGCCGAGCTTCATATTCACGTTCCTCCCGCTCGTCATGCCCTTGAAGCCACTCTCATGAAGGTGCACAATCACTTCATGCTTCTCTCTCTCGGAGAATCCTGGGCAGGTGAGGATGGCCACGACAAGCTCTTGAAGAGTTGCAACTGTTGGCTTAGTCTGGTCGACGATACGATCCTCTTGGTTTCGTTTGGTAAAGATCACGAGAGCCCGAAGAGTGGTGAAAGCGGCTTCGAACAGGGCATGCCGCTCGTGTAGAAGTACATGCTCATGTGCGAACCATGGATACTTGTGAAGTGTTGAGATCATGGCTTCATACGTACGGATGAAGGATCTCTGGGCGAATGGAGACTATTTGGCAGTCAGTGAAGTGATATAATGGAAGTGAACAAATGACCGTGAAATGTGGCACTTACGCGATTTGGGGTCTCCGCGTGCTTAACCATGTGAATAATCTCTTCATTCTGCAAGAAGCCACTGAACCCCGCTGCGGGCGCGTGAGGGAAATATTCGTGTTCACTTCTAAGAACGTGAGGCACACCGCCGACGAAGTAGACGTTCCTGGCACGAGGGAACAGCTCCCCCATGAGCTCTTCTTGCGAGCTGATCGCTGTGGAGACCTCACGGTCACCAATTTTCGGATGGCGTCCCAGTTCAATACGTCTCTTGTACTCCGTAATAACACTCGTAGCTTCAGCCGCAGTCCTGAATTCGACGAACGCATCCATGGTCTTGCCAGTCTGACGCTCCATAACGACGTGCACAGCATGGTACGATGACCCCGCAGGCTGGCTGAGGATTGTGATCTTGCGACCCACGAAGGCAGCGACCTCTGAACGCGGTGATGTGTATGGAATGTTCGAGATGCGAATCACTCCAGCGTTGCTCGGTGCAGCAAGGCGACATGGCTCGATGAAAGGGAGGAACTCGAATATCTCCTCGGTCGTAGGAAGGAAGCCGGCCTCCAGGTACATGCAGAACTCCGGGTCTCGAACTGGAGCGTTCATGAAAGCGACCGCATTGCCTCTGGTGTTTGGCGGTTTGGTTTCGCCGGTAACCCCGCGAGATCCCAGTACTTGGGGCATCATGACCGAGGTCGCACGTGAAGTACCTGTCAGACGGCGTGGTGGCTCATAGTATTGTTGAGCGACCTCTGCTGGTGCTGCGGTTGTGTTACGCCGGGCGCGGCGAGAGTCTTCTCTGCTCTCGGGGAGCTCGACTGCACCGGAGCGGATGAGTCTTGCGAGCTCATTGGCCGTAGGACGCGGTCTTCCGGACGGAGCCATTTGTGCAGGTGCACGAGCGTGAAGGAGGGCTGGATTCACTTGACCAGGGTATAGGCCAGGTGCTGCGCGGGCTGGGGCAGCATGCATCTGATAGTATCGCGAATTGGGAGCGAGACCAAGCTGAGGGTGGTTTTGGTTGCCATACGCCTGTTGGTGGAATGGAACAGGATTTGTGCTTGGCGAAGCACGACCTGGCTGACCATACATCTGGTTCAACTGAGCGGGGTTCTGGCCTGACGGAGGACGACTTGCCTGACTTTGCATTTTACCAGATGAACCCGGATTCAGGCTAGGCGAAGAACTTGGCAATCCAACTTGAGTCGGTGGAGCAGGGTTCGGGTTGAGTAGACCGTGACTTGGCAGACCATGCAGCGGGAAACGCGGGTCGAAAGTCGGTGGTGGTGGTTGCTGCGGAGCGGCGGAGTTCCGCTCAGGTGGTGGGGGGCGGCGCGCTGGAACGCCGTGTAGCGAGAAGCCTCCGATGAGCGGAGCCGCAGCGTGTGGAGTGATGGGGTGCGGGACCGGCGGCGGCGCCGGCGACGTCGCCTTTGGCTTGTTGTAAACGTAATTGAGATTTACACCTCCGTGTGAGGAGGCCCTCGAGGCCGAGCGATCCATTCTAGTTGTATCTGATTGCGTGGATTCTGGTTAGTACGTGTCCAGATGGCTGTCAAACGGCAATTGGCTGGCTGTCCAGTGGCAAGGTGGCTGTCGGTCAAGCTGGCAAATTTGCTGGCGGAGGAGTCGGCAGATGGGATGCGTCCTGCAAAGTTGTAGATCAATAAGGTGTGCTGTAACACGGGTTAACGTTCAGGGGTATGAACAAGCTCTGAGATACGTTTGGAACGTAAGACGGGTAGCCGCTGCTGAGATCGATCAAATGGTATGGAACTGCTTCCTGTCTTGGAAGTGGTACCGGCATCAGTAAAACTCCTCTCGCGAATGGACGAGAAGATTGGCTGTTAAGTACCTGGTCCCATGGGAGAAGGTGAACTTGCAGCGTGCGAAAGGGCTCTAGCGGCAGGTCTAGTGAAGGTGATGTTTATGTTGTATTGTTGAGACAAGGAGACCTCAGGCGCCGCCTCGAGGTAGGTGGGTCTGTTGGTGTCAAGACTAGCTTCTGAAAGACACTAAACCTGGCAGTGCCATACTGGCAACCTGAAGCATCACATGAAGGTCGCCTGCCACATGCTTTTCCTTACCTCACATGCTCTGAGAGAGCTTCGGTGGCTTTCATATGGGCGGTATCTGTAAGCTGCATGACAATTCCAGTACGATCACAACTCCGATTGACATGTGGGGTTGCTGAATGGTTGGATTCTCTATTGCGTTGCACTGTCTTGAGTGTCCCTCAAGTCCTCCCAATACGAGCATGTGGCTTTCCGGCACAATTTGTCTATTCGAAGCCTGCAACATATCGTGCCTTAATCAAACTAATTGGAGAGTTAGACCTATGCTTTGACCAGCCGTCATGTCCTCTTACTTACAGGTGTCAGAAAGCTTTCAGCGACGAATCGTGCTCTTGCGTTCAGCTAAAGCCTCGTGTCAGCCACTCTGTGATGCTCTTCAAGATAGCATGCCAACTTACGAAGAGCTTCATCTCTGATATCTCCTTGTCCACTTCCTCCATGAATTGAATTATGAAATCCACCAGCTTATGTTTCAACATCTCTTCTGTGTGGAAGTTCGTGATCAAGAAGGAGATATCGTATCCCTGCGATCGGGGCATTCATCAGTACTTATGTCACGTCGCCAGAACTGCAGGAACATACAGGTACTGCTTTGCGCCTTAGGATGAAGAAAGCTTCCGCTCTTTGTGTCAAGAAGCGGGTGAATTTATGCACCAAGATATGCTCGATCTCATCCGCCTGCTTTATCCGTATGCTGACTCGCACGCTGTTCACGCTGGGCTCAACAAGGACTCTTTCTTCTTGATTCCGTGACACCGTCAAAGGGTTCAAGAGAACCTCCGGGGAAGACTGGGCTTCGATCTCGGGAACATTGTGTCGTTCCGATGCTTGTGATGCGAAATTGGACAAAGAAAGGGCGGCTGTGAGGGTTTGCCGGACGCAGGACAGGTACGGTCGCAGCGATTGAGACATGTTGCCTATGAGCACAAGACTGAGCGACGACAAAGCGTTGCGACAATCTCGAAGCTGTTGGCAAACGCTGGAAGCTCGAGTCTCGAGTTCGTGATGATGGGAGTGAAGTCAGAGATGCCAAGGCACCATCGCGTGGAGGTGGGGCACTTCTGCCGCCAGAAGGATCCCCACTTCATCATTTGAAGCCACGAAACACAACTCAAAGGACGACAACTCTATCTTCTTTACTGATTTTGGTGTACATTTGACGTTCTCGTACTGAATCGTTGGTGCACGCTCAGCGAAGCAGATCTTGGCCCCAGATGTTGCTTGAGTCGTCGCGCTCGTCACTGCAGCCTTACAGCCAGACGTGAGATCAGCTACATGTACGCCATCGAGGGCACAGACACCTGAAACGGAAAGGTCAAGTCTGCATTCCATCATCAGCCCATCTCGACTTTCATTGTTTTCCATTCTTCTCAGCTTCCGAATCTTCAAGCTTTCGTATTCGCGATGATTCTAGATCAGATCGCCTGGGTGGACTGCTTCGTGTTCTTGCTTTTCCTTGTTCCTCAGCTGCTCATCTGTGTTCGTCTTACTGAACTAGTGCTTTGCGCGCTGAAAGCGCTCCCATTCCTCTGTGAGCGTGATCTCATCATTGCGCAGCTATCAAGATTCATGCTGATCGTTCATCAGTCATCGTTCTGCCGTTTCAGCTGGTCAATGAGCGTTTCTTCACGCCTAAAAAGCACAAGACGCCGTTTGTTCGAGACGCTACGCTCTTCCAGGATGTTGTCATTCGATGCGTGCGGTTCGCATTTGCCAGAATACCCGCCTCGATAGGGAAGGTTTTCTTCTCCAAGCGCGTAGCTTTGCCCTTTATGAGATTCCGGATGTTGCGCAACAGAGTCTTCAGAAGTCCAGTGCACTGGCAGGAGGTCACTCGGGTAGAGCCAGCCCTGTATATTGCTCTCGGCTCGGCCAAGCTAATGACTGGTAGGAGGACTTCAAAGCTATATACCTCGTCGATGATTCGAGTCAGCGTCCCGACGTTGTCGTCTACTATTGCCATGGTGAGTCTGCTTCACATATCTTGCTGAGTGCCTGGCATTGGTTAACATGACTTGCAGGTGGCGGATTCTCGATGGGCTCTTCCTACTTCTACATGGAGTTCTTGATCGCATGGATGCACATATTGAAAGAAACTGGATACTCCAATCCCGCCGTGGTGGCCCTCGAGTACACTCTTGTCCCTGAAGCGACCTATCCTACCCAAGTGCAGCAAGCTCTTGCTGGATACAAGTATGTGCTGTCTATCGTCGACAGTCCCTCACAAGTCTGCGTCAGTGGAGATTCTGCAGGTGCAACATTAATCCTGAGTCTGCTCCTCTGTCTATCGAAGTACTCGTCCTTGAGGGAGAAAATGCCGGCTCTTGCTATCCCAATCAGTCCTTGGGTGACCATAATTTCGCCCAACAACAAGAACACGCCGTCAGATTATCTCAATGCCGAAAGTCTCCACCTCTATGGAAGCCAATACATCGGCAGTAAAGCATCATCCACAGACTCTATAGTGTCGCCTGGTTGCTGCAAGGACCTTTCGTGGTGGCGTAGAGCCTCGCCTCTGAATGGGTGGTACTTCCTCTACGGCTCCGAAGAGGTCTTTGCGCCCGAGACGAAGAAACTTATTTCAACCTTGACCCAGGCAAATGTGACGGTACATGAGCATGAAGAGAAGAGGTGGATCCATGCTTGGCCGGTGGTGAAGTTATTCCTGTGCAACAAACAGGAGGAGCGGCAGCACGGGTTGAAGTTGATGGCGAAAGCAATGAGCGAGAGGATGCCACCAAAAAAGCTCAATTGATATTTTGAACATCTTCAATGAATGACATATGCTAATATACCATGTAGAAATCTGAATGCTGCACCAAGAGTGCTTACAATACATTGGATCTCGTGCTTGATATCATAGAACCTCGCGACTCCTCTGTGCTGTCTGGGGCGCCTGGACGGGAAGTGTATTTACATTCTTCGAGTTCCTCTACTTGGCGATCGAATAATCTAGCGTCACCCGTGTCCTTGACGAGAACCTCGGGTCCCACTGATTCTTCGTCGTCCTGGTCATACTCTCCAGCTCCGCAGCGAGCTCGTCTTTGGCGCACCAACTCTTCCAATCGCTCTTCGACGCATTGCGAGCTGGACGTTCGGTCGTCGTGGTGAACCACTGCTCGATCGTGGCATCGTGAGTGTCATGAGCGACGTCATTCGCATTGTGTATCGAAAGATTCGTTGCGCTAAACAGGTTGAATTCAGGGGGGGGGGGNGTTGAATATCTGTCTGGGGGATTTCGCTCGCCATGATCGAACGAGCAGTGTCGCTGCCACACTCCGCATCGGTACTGTTCGAGTAGTCAGCAAGCATAAGGCTCATACAAGCCTATGGATACAGGGGGTTAGGGAGAAGCATACGACTTGATCGATTCGGTCATCTCGAAACCCGGTGACAACGACGATTTGAGGGATCCAAAGACGATGTGAGAGGTTCACGGTTTCGAACAACAAGCTACTCTTATATATCATCGTTTACACAAAACAGCCACTTGTTCGCCGTGCAGGTATTGGACGAAAAGGCAATCATCTGCTGGTGAGGAAGGCCCATAAGGCCTACCCAGAGTCCGCATAGATCGGCTGCATGAACCCTCTTTGGATCTGACATGTGCCGGGTTGAAGAACCTGGGCGGAACAGTTCATTGCGCTGAGCGCGATTGGTGTTCCGGAGATTCTGTCGGTGTGGTTCTAGTCAACTAGTGGTGCGCGTCGAGAAGAGAGCTTGAGCAAGGAGAAAACGTTCTTGGTTGGCCTCACACAAAAGGAGGACTTTCCGCTTTGCTACCTGCTGATCGATCGTGTACACTGTAAGGGTCGAATAGGCGACTTTGCACGGACGGGTTTACTTTATATCTTCGAACCGACCAAACTGCGTTTTAGCGTCGAGCGCGAACCCATTCGCAGGAAAAGTGACTACATACCTTACTTACCGTATTGTATACATCATGTTTAGAGATCGAAGACGCCGCTTCCAGACCGCGATCATCGCAATCCAAATTAAGCCCGCTTATCTCCGCTGCAGGGAGCTGCCAGCGACGTACAAAGCACATGGCTGGTTTTTGAATCCATTACTGCCCGCGTGTTTCACAGGTTCCCATCTACAACAATTGGCTGCAAGTCACATTCGATGTGAGCATCAAAATCAGACATAATGCCTCTCACGGCCCCTGACGCTTTAGAACTCGACCCCCCTGCACCGTCACGGCACTCCCACGATGCCAACTATGATTCCGAAGCTTCAGACCTGGACGAACTAGATCCCTTACGCGCCACGGATCGACCATATACAGACGACGCATCTCAACCGTTGCGCAGTACATCAGATACTGAGAAGAGTGCCGGCAGAAATCCGCCAAAACCTGCGCTCGCATGGCTAGATTCGCAGCGCAAACGAGGGGGATGGCAGCGCTGGCTGATCCCTAGTCGATTCTGCTGTTTTCTGATTGCCTTGTTCTTCGCGACGCAGGTGCTGCTACTGAGCGTAGGAGGGATCTGGATGTACAAAGCTGATTCAGGGCCGAAAGCTGGACAGTCAGAACCTTGGTATCCTGCGCAGCGAGGAGGAACAGTGGACGCTTGGAAAGAGAGCTATACGAAGGCGGCGAAGTTGGTGGGGCAGATGAGCTTGGTGGAGAAAGTCAACGTCACTACGGGAACGGGATGGAGTATGGATCTGTGTGTTGGGAATACAGGAGCTGTGGATCGATTGGGATTTCCGAGTTTGTGCTTGCAGGACGGTCCGCTTGGATTGAGGTTCGTGGATAATGCTTCAGCATTCCCGGCCGGGGTCACAGTAGGAGCGACGTGGAATAGAGAGCTGTTCTACAAGCGAGGCAAGGCGCATGGCTTGGAGGCTAGGCTGAAGGGGATCAACGTTCTGCTTGGCCCGTCGATGGGGCCGCTGGGCAGATTACCAGCAGGCGGAAGGAATTGGGAAGGTTTCGGCTCCGATCCAGTCCTACAGGGAGTTGCAGCAGCACAGACTATCCGCGGGATCCAGGAGTCAGGCGTGATTGCTACTGCGAAGCATTACATTGGTAACGAACAAGAGCACTTCCGGCAGTCTTTCGAGTGGGGCACTTCAGATGCCATCTCTAGCAATATCGATGACAGGACCATGCACGAAATCTACGCGTGGCCCTTTGCGGAGAGCGTTCGTGCTGGAGTGGCGAGTGTGATGTGCAGCTACAATCAAGTGAACAACTCGTACGCATGCCAGAATAGCAAGCTCCTGAATGGAATTCTGAAAGACGAGCTGGGGTTCCAGGGGTTCATGCAAAGCGACTGGCTCGCACAGCGGTCAGGCGTTGCATCGGCATTGGCAGGTCTTGACATGACCATGCCTGGTGATGGACTTCGATGGCAAGATGGTAAGACGCTGTGGGGTGGCGAGCTGACGAAAGCGGTGCTGAACACCAGCGTGCCGATGGAGCGCTTGAATGATATGGCGCTCCGAGTGGTAGCAGCATGGTATCAGCTTGGGCAGGATAACACGACTCGATGGCCAAGCGAAGCAGATGGAGGAGGGCCTAACTTTAGTAGTTGGACGAACGGAAAGGAAGGCGAGTTGCATCACGGCTCGCCCAGCAGCAAAGATACCGCGATTGTGAACAAGTTCGTCCCCGTACGTAATACTACGGAAGGTGGTGATCACGATGCACTCAACCGCCAGATTGCCGCGGAAGGCATAGTGCTTGTGAAGAACACAGACGATGTGCTTCCGCTATCGAGAAACGGGTCGGGCATCACAGCGCGAGCAGGTGGAAAGGTCAAGATCGGCATCTTTGGAGAAGACGCATATTCAAACCCGCGTGGAGATAATGCTTGTGAAGATCGCAGCTGCAACGAGGGCACACTCGCGATGGGATGGGGCTCTGGAGCAGTGGACTTACCGCACCTTGTAGCGCCAGCCGAAGCTCTTCACGCGAATTTCGACGGCCAGACAGTGGCTGTGACGGACTGGAAGACAAATGACCTCAAACATGTTGACGATACTGCTTCCGAGCAGGACATGTGTCTCGTGTTCATCAACTCCGACGCTGGCGAGGGCTACCTGAGCTGGGATAACATCCGAGGTGACCGTAACGATCTGTACCCGCAGAAGGGAGGCGATGAACTCGTACAAAAAGTCGCAGCAAGCTGTGGCGGCGATACCATCGTCGTTCTCCATACCGTAGGTCCGACGATTCTGGAGAAATGGATCGATCTCGCAGGCGTCAAGGCTGTGCTCATCGCTCATCTTCCAGGACAAGAGTCCGGGAATGCCCTCGCTGATGTGCTGTTTGGAGACGTGAACCCATCAGGCCATCTGCCATATACAATTGCTCGAGATGAGGAAGATTACGGCCCACATAGCCACATCCTGCGCGAGTCCAATGACGTGGTTCCACAACAAGACTTCTCGGAGATGGGGTACATCGACTACCGCTACTTCGACAAGTACAACATCACACCTCGCTACGAATTTGGATACGGGCTGTCATACACCAAGTTCAAGTTGTCCTCGTTGTTTGTGCAGACGATGGGCTCACATGATCCAGAGCCAGCAGCGAGACCTGCAGGTCTTCAACCACCCAAGCTGGATGAGACTCTGCCCGACCCCTCGACCGCTCTTTGGCCGAAGGGAATGAGGAAGCTTGAGAAATACATCTACCCATACATTTCACAAGTTTCGGACGTGAAGAAGGGATCATACGATTACCCGGATGGCTACAACACTCCCCACGCACTGTCTCCCGCTGGCGGTGGCGAAGGTGGCAACCCCGACCTCTACCGCACGGCGGTATCAGTGCAGGCGACGCTGACCAATCTCGGTCGGGTCCCCGGATCTGCAGTCGTACAGCTCTACATCTCCTACCCGGAGAACGTGCTTGACAGCACCGGGGCGCCAGTCGATATGCCGGTGCGGGTGCTGCGCAACTTCACGAAGATTCACGTCGGGACACGCAACGAAGAGATGCGGCAGCCGGTGCAATTGGACCTGACGCGGAAAGACATCAGTTATTGGGATGTTAAGGCGCAGAACTGGATTGTGCCGGAGGGTATATTTGGGATTCATCTGGGCTTCAGTTCGAGGGATCTGGAGACGAAGAGCTCGTTTACTGCAAGATTCGACTTGGCAGCGTTGATTGGGGGTGGTGAATGATGATAGAGCATTATAGATGAGTCTTCACGCATTATTATGAGCATCAGTCCACGACTTTGCGTTTGCACTTCCACGTCGCTGGAATGCAGGGTTGCATGTGAAGGCTTCCCCACCATACACGTGGACCGGAAGTGCCGCCGGTAGAGCGATTCTAGCCTCAAACTCTGTTGGAATCTTGCTTTGGACGCGCGCCGACCTTCGAACTTGGCCAAGGACACTATTCAACGTCACTTCATCCCAGCCGATGCCCGATACTAACCTTACGGTCTTGACTGTTGATATGTGTGGAGGCCCATGTTTACCGTCCCTTGGCCCGATTGTACGATACACTCAGGTGAATCTGGGTACTGTACATCTCCACAAGCATGATGTCAAAGTGTACATGATGGTACCACGCTGTGTCACCCACCAAGACCATGACCAGGGCGGGCACATTGCCGGAGAGAAATGGTTGGTACACGTACGCGTATCCCAACGAATCATGCTTGGAACCGCTGCCAACCTGTATTTATTCCATGTATGTATAACCGGCCGTCTTAAGTATCTTCGCTTGCGCACCATCCAGACATCACCTTGGCGTTTGTTCTTCCTTCCACGTTCCTCCCTCAATCCACCGGACATCGTAGGGCGCCTGCTACTCATATCCGACCCGGAGTGCAAGCCATTTCTTGCTTGTAGAAGGGACGAGCCTGAGAGATGAGGTGTGCTGTGAAGCCACTCGAACACAGGCCGACGCCGTGAGACAGTGCAGTGCAGGTGAGTGCCGCGAGCAAACATATTCACATCACATCACCCTCCATCTCCTTGCAACATCAGCTTCACCTATTGTTCGACCGCAATCTTCACCCTGCCACTGCCTCCCCTGCCGCATGCCCCGAGTATCGCGCCCGTTGTTCGACCTCAAAGCCTGGTGGGAAGGCCAGGCCAGACATCATCACCATCACCACTCGCAGCCTCCTCCGGCTCGACCGCAGGCCCAGCAACCTTCCTCACAACACGACGAACATCCCCTACGCACCAAGATCCAATCGCTCTACCATCACCACCATCATCCGCAGGCTGAAGATATGGCTCCACCGAATATCCCCGCCGCCATACATCCACCTGCATCACTTTCAGGCAAGCATCTAACTCCACGTGCAGCTCCGGCTCTTGGTGTCTCGATCGATCAGGTGCTTGAGACCGGCCAGGCACACCCCGTGCCGGAAGCGATACACCTCGACGTCAAGACTAGCAACGACAAGACTGAACATCAACAACAGTCGTCTTCCGCATCCCAAACGATACCCATGGACCGCCCTGAGCCTTCGCGACATCCTTCGAGGATCGGCCTAAAGCACGTCGCTCCGCCGGTCATGCCGGGCGTCGAGACTGTCAAGGTTCCCGTCACCGTCGAGTACGGGTCGCCAGGACTTAGACCGCCCGTCTACATCTTCACTGATCTCAGCGAGCCGTCGTGGGAGCCTGTCGAGATGAGCGCTGTACATGATGAGCATGGCGCTTATCGATTCAAGAGGGACTTTCAGGTCGAGCCAGGCGAGTACCAGTACAAGTTCCGCCTCGGACCAGGCGAGTGGTGGGCGCTAGACACGACCAAGCCGACTGTGGACGATGGCCTTGGGAACAAGAACAACTCGATACAGGTTCAAGAGATTGCGCATACCTTTGCTGCGACGCATCCCGCGAATGGCCATGAGCAAAGCCAAAATGTGCTTCACTCTGACGACAATGCTCAAGCGGCGCTACCAAAGCAGGAAACACATGAACCTAAGGAGTCCTCGGGTACTGTATACACGGAAAAGGACGTGAAGCTCTCGGGACACGAATCGGCCATGCTGGTAAGTGTTCCTGCAGAACTGTCCGACAAGTGCTCTGGGGCGCCGTTGATGCAACACGAGACTTGCCTCTCCGAGCAGCCCGCAAAGGAACTAAATCTTGATATCCCTGACAACCATGATGCCACCTCAGAACGAGCGCCCGAGGAGGTCACACCATTGATGAGCCATGAAGTCAACTCGTCGTCGCCACCAAAAGCGATACTTGAGGAGATTGCTGTGCAGCTCGATTCGGATGACAACTACGATGGCGATGATGACAGTGATGATGAAGGCCCACCGCTCCTTAGCCATGAGTGTCTTTCTTCGTCGTCCTCAGATCATACTCACTCGCCGCTATCCCGCCATCAGAGCAACAGCTCGCTCCGTCAGTCCAACTCATTCTCACATTACCATTCATCACCACGTCTCGACTCGGAGCACGATGAGTATGGGAACTTACTACCCATCCATCTCGAAGACCCGAACCTAGAGCGCTTCCCGACCGATCATGAGGGTATTCTGGAGCACATCCGACGCACGTCGAAAACTCTACCGATGGACGAAACGACTAGTGACCTCCTCAGCTCAAAGTCCACCAACAGCCTTCCATGTGTGATAGAGGAAGATGACGATGATGACGATGGCCAGCTCGAGCAACTCCGTGACATCGAGCAGAACGAGGCCATCTGCGAAGCCGAGACTAAGAACGTCGGCCCTGACACGTTGCTGCCCGTCGGTGATCCCATGACCCCTCCCATGACGCCGCAGGAACTCGAAAGTGAAGTCGAAGAACTTGAGAAGGAGGAGAACGTCGAGCAGGACGTTGAAGAAGTCGATACGGAGGAAGCCGAGGAGGAGAAGGAACTCGTCGAGCTCGAGCAAATGGCCGAGCGGAGTTGGGCACAGAAAGCTTTGGATGTGGCTGTTCATCCTGTGACGTGGTAAGTTCTCGGAATCTCCGATCGTTCTTGGAGACATATGTATACAAGACACGACTAACTTGGAATAGGGTTGCAGCAATCGCGCTCGCGTTTGCCCTTGCAACGGGGGTCTCGAAACTATACCCGAAAAACACCACTTGAGCCCATCTCGTCTGAACGGGAGCGGCAGCTTCCAAGCTCCACTCCACCTTGTTTTCCTCGAACCCAAAAGTAAATACCTAAGCACCTCACCAGATCGTGTGACTGTATCATTATGCAGAATCCTTACGAATGCGTCATGAAAGATTCGATGTCTTTTCCACGAGTGACGAGTCATGATCGGAGCAGGAGGCGGTTGACCTATGTAGAAACCGGTTGTTTTTATGTATTCTACCAACCTACCCTACTTTATTTTCTTGACTCCGCCTTGAAATTTTGTTCCAGACCTGTTAGTTGTAATGGAGTCAATATCGCTATCCGACCTTGCGTCCTCTGATGATTCACCTCGAGTAGTCACGTACCTTACTTACGAGGTGGCGTGACATGCGTTATTAACGAGATCACGGAGCCCTTTCGTGAGATGAGTACCGACGTTGATGAGTCTCGGTTCATCTAGCTACCTGATAATCGTCACCTATGTATATACATGAATCTATGTGCCCAACAGACGCTAACCCTTAGCCTCCCATACCCTAAGGTATACCATACCATGAGGTCCCATGCCATCCCACCCTATATCCAACGTCTGAAGCCGGTGCGCCGATGTTCCTCCCAAGCAGTATGTGCAATACAGTGCAGTACAGTACACGTCCGGCATGTCGTATGTACAACATCAACATCAATAATACTCCACTGCACCAGAGCCATCGTGCACGAATAAAAGTAACAGTCATGACCCCAAGTCATGATGACGCTTCACAACTCCGTCGAGCATCCCAGCACGCTCTCGGGATAGGCGCTCTCGCCGTCGTCGCCGCCGCGGCGCGCACACACGGCATCGTAGTCCTTCCAGAAGGTGGTGGCGCGGATGCGGTCGCCGCGCTCGACGTTGCGGTCCCGCGGGCCCTGGCGGACCTTGCGCTTGCCGGGGCCGTGCGTCTTGGCGGCGACGATGTCGACCATGAGCGCGCGCGCAGGGTGGCTGGGGATGCCCTTAGTCACGGCATAAACGGGGGTGACGTAGTCCTCGGGCCAGGAGAGGAGGGCGCCGAGGGCGTGGAACTCGGTCAGCGCGGCGGCTTGGTAGACGGGGCTGTGCAGGTTCAGGCCGAGGGAGAGCGCGTTGACCAGGCGGTGGGCGTGGTGCTCGATCGTCCAGGGCGTGTCGTGATGGGGGTGCTGGAGGATGCGGCCGGTGCGCAGCCAGAGGGTGAAGTCGTGGAAGTCGGCGACGCTCGTGTTGGGGAGGGAGAGCGTGACGAACGGGTCCGTGGGAGGCGGATGGCGGGCCAGGAAGGTCGGGATGCTGGGGACGGGCACGGAGAAGGTTGTCGGACAGCGGTGGTCGACTGTGATGGACACCATCTCGACGAGCTCATCGGTGGTGGGGGATAGTCTGGTCATTTGATCAGTATGTTGGACGAAAGAGGATGATTTAACATATGTACCCTTTTGCTGTGAAACTTGGCTGTAGGAGCGACCATTGCGGCCATTTTGGCGAACTGATCTCTACGAGGGGGCTAGTCGGCGCACTCTCGATATCCTCGACAATGGCATGCTTATGGGGCGTCAAGATCGAAGAGTCTCCCAGTAATAGATTCTGCACCGGGTCGAAGAGCGATATTTGGGTGCTCTTCCGCACGCTGGAGCAGACAAGCAATATGTGGTGACGATGTCGTAGACGAGCTAGAGTCCGGGCAATGAATCTCAATTCGCGTTTCAACGCAGAAAGCTGCTTGTGTAGTTGACGCGAGAAGAAAACGGGCTGTGGAGTAGCAGAGCCCATGTTGGAGGTAACGAGAGATGCCCCAGATTGAGGAGAAGGGCAGGAATTGAGTGAAAGTGAAGAGAGACAAAGCTATAGCCTCGTCTACTCAGCCATTGGGTAGCTGATATTCATATGGCTGGGAGGCCGTTTCTTGCTACGGTAGAGACTGGAAGAGGGGAAGATGGGAGATAGAAAAGCAGCATTGCCGCGACATGTCGCAGCAGAGGGAGCAGCAGCACTACTTGACTTCTTCTCCATCTTCTCCAATTTTTGGCTGTGGAGGCTGATCATCAACGGTTCGCGTGCGGATTGGCGGCACTCCTGCCAGACTCACGCCATCGCGGATGGTCATGGACGGATTTTGCAGTGAAACAGCACACCGACTCTTGGGTGGAGCTCGGGCCTCTGTGGCTATATGCGAGGTCAAGGTTTTTCTCCCAGCCGGTCCTCCAACCAGCGTCTCTACCGTTGATCTCGAGGTCATGATAGCACAGGCACAAATCACCGATCTGGGGGGGAATTTGTCTGGTAAGGATGAACCATGATGCGCATTCGGTTGGGATGACCTCTTAACTTGTCTCTGCTATAGCAGACGCGAGGCAGCACGAGAAATCCCTCCACGTGATCGCGCATGGGGTCGGCTCTGTCCCGTCGCCGCTTGCCGTCTCCGCGTTATTAGTGTACGCTAGTAAACGACACAACACCAATCCGTTCATCCGCCGCATGCTCTCTGCGGCGGGCAGGATACGATGGGTTCTTCAGTAGATCTCGCGGCCATTGGCACCAAGCTCAGCAACGAAGATGCGACGTTCCACCGAGGAACCGTCTCGGATCTCCTCCAGCGACGAAGCCTTCACTTCCCCGGCGCCCAACCCGTCTCTTTCGCCCGGCATCATCTCACCGAGCTCGAAAACACCGATTACTTTGTGTGCGAAAAGACCGATGGCATCCGATTGTTGCTATACCTCACTCAGTTCGTCGACGAGCAAGGTGCGGAGGTGGAGATGCAGCTGTTGATTGACCGCAAGAACGACTACTACTGCATCCCGATTGAAACATTACACATCCCCGTGCCAGGCCCGAACATCGCCGAGTTCCACCGGGCAACGTTGTTAGATGGCGAGCTGGTCCGACAGAAGTTTCCAAATGGGAAAGAGAGGTTATGTTACCTGATCTTCGACGCTTTAGCCATAGATCGAGAGAACATCTGCGAGAAGCCTTTCTCGAAACGGCTGCAACGGATAATGGATCGCATCTGGAAACCATACAAAGACTTCTCCCGAGACCCACGATACGCCGAAGACATTCAGCACTTCCCTTTCGAGCTGGAGATGAAGTCTATGGAGAGGCCATACGCCATGGATCTGATGTTCAACGAGCGCATTCCCAACCTCCCTCACGGGAATGATGGGTTGATCTTCACTTGCGTCAACACCCCTTACGTCTCAGGCACCGACGAGCACATCCTCAAGTGGAAGCCACCGCAAGAGAACACCATCGACTTCAAGCTTCAGATCGGCGAGTTCCCAACCCTCGAGGACGAGGAGGGGAAATACCCCGACTACGATGCCATCCCCGAGATTGAGCTCCTCGTGTCACACGGCAACAAGCATTATGAGTACTTCGCCATGCTGCACCTGACTACTCCCGAATGGAACGCGATGAAAACCATGAATCAGATGTTCGACCATCGCATCATCGAATGCTATCGGGACCCGGACACTTCACAATGGCGGCCGAAGATGGAAGAAGATGGCACGCCGCGGTTCCGCGATGACAAGACCGAGGCCAATCACGTCAGTACTGTGCAGAGTGTGTTGCAGAGCATCAAAGACGCTGTCACCGAACAGGACCTCAAGAGTCGCTCCGGCGTTATCCGAAAGGGGTTCAAAGCTCGAGAGGTGGTGCAGCAGCAGGCGTTGAAACAGGCGCAGATGCAGACTCAAAAGGCGGAGTGGGAGAAGCGGGAGGCGGCGAAGCAGGCGGCTCATATGCAGCAGCAACAAAAAGCCAAGGCGGCTGAGCAGAGCAAGATGGAGATCGAAGATGACGGACCGACATACGATGATTGATGAGAAAATGTTATAACAGGTAGATGTGTGTTCTAAAGCGAGGCGTTCCGGTTCAGCAGGAGGGCGTGATACCCCAGCAATATTGTGCAATAGAATATTGTACAGTGGTTTTGTACAGGCGAAACGTCTATAAGAGTCTTACAACATCCTTCATCGTACAGGCTCAATGGAGAGCTCATCACGCCGTCAACGCTCTTGCAGCCTTGACATCCTCCTCCGTGACAGCCTTCCTCATCCATGCGCTCTCCTTCGTTCCCAGTAACCGCTTCACGTCCACCGGACTACCAAACTCGATCTGCCCCGAGCTCACCACCTCGTCCCGCAGCCCCTCCAACCGCAGCATCTCTGCCCGCACATATGCCGTCACGACCGCGACATCCTCCACATCCACCTCCTCGCTCGCCTTGAACAGATTCCGCCAGATCGCCGCCGCCATCACCGCATCGCCCTTGATCAGCCCCTCATCATAGCTCAGCAACACACCGCGCCACTGCAAAAACAGATCCTTCAGATACTTATTCCGCACTCCCCGCGCCGTCAGATTATGCCAGACGACCATGCGGTCCTCGGCGGCGTAGAAGAAATGGTCGAGCAGGTTCTGGTGCCAGATGGCGGCGTGCGCGCGTGGGAACGCGCGCAGCCGCGCTGTCACCATCCACATGTGCAGGAACAGCACCTGCGCCCAGGTGTTGAAGGTGACGTCGAGCCCGAGCCCGTGCTGCGATTTCGGCTCGTACCACCAGCCGGTGCCGTGGCCGAGCTGCTCGCCGGCCGCGTTGGTCGGCGGGTCCTCCTTCGGCGTCTTGAGCGCGTTGGGGATCGTGTAGGAGCATTGGCGGGCGCAGGCGGCGAAGAGGTCTTCGGTGCCGCCGTAGGCGACGTAGGGCTCGGTGGTGGTGCGGAGGGTGTTGGAGGAGCGGAGCGTCGAGGCGAATTGCTTGATGGCGTCTTCGGGGGGCGCGGAGGATTGTGGAGCGGGCGGAGGAGGCGGCTTGGCTCGTGATGAGGATGGTGGCTCTTTGGCGATTTGCTGGCGGGTGGTGGTGGAGAACGGGTGAAGGAAGTTTCGTGGTAGCTGTCTGGTTGAGCTGGAGGTGGATGGCGATGATTGCTGACGCAGTGCCCGTAGGCATGATCTGCAGACTGCGTGTGCCATGTTCTCACAATGGAATGTTGTGTTGCAATGGTTCGGAAATCAAAGGTGAAGTCGAGATGCAGACGTGTAGATAATTGTTAGAGCAGATCTCGAATGCATGACGCTAAGATGAGATTCACTTTCCTTCAATGAGCTCGATATATGCATGACTAATCAGTGTTTGATTTCAAGAACGGAAGGCTGAGATCGACGGGAATATCGCATGTTCAAAATCTCAAATATTGAATGCAGACACGATGATGCTCGCGGGTACATAGTATCTACTTGCCCTGCAACCGCTTCATTCGTTCTTCCGCGGCACGAGCTCGCTTCTCCCTTTCCAGTTTCATGCGCATCTCGTCTGTCATACCTCTCGCCTGCTCCATCCGTGTCTCTTGAGCTGTCATCTTCGGCTTCTCCATCACATGGCCTTTGCCGAATTTAGCCTCCTGTTTGCCTGCATGCTGCTCTGCATCAATCTTCCGTAGTCGCTCAGTCTCGGCTGCACGGCGCTTTTTCTCCGCGGCAGCTTCAGCAGCAGCTTCTTCTTTCTCTCGCGCCGTTCGCGTATCAACTTCGGTTTGAGAGAGTGCTGCGGGAACGCCTGCGGCATCCCACCGCCATTGCGATTCCCCTAATTGAGATCGTGCGAGTCGGAAGGCATCGCGAGTAGGTCTGTCGCTAGCAATGTCGAAAGCAGATTTGCCATCTTCATTCCTGATTGTGGGATCTGCTTTCGCTTTGAGGAGCAAAGATGACACGCAGGCTGGGCTGCTTGAAGTGGCGGCTAAGTGAAGCGGCGTGGGTGCGTGGTGATTGGGCTCCGCTGGGAAGAAGCGGAAATCCGGTGCGAGGCTGTTGGACTGGAGATAGGACACCAAACCAGGTGCCTTGGAGCGTCGGATGAGTGCTTGGATTTGAGTGGTGTGCAAAGCAGCCTCTTCATCTGCTTTGGAAAGCTTGGCAGTTTTCGGGGTGGAGGTTTTGCTGTTATTGAGTGCTTCAGCCTTGTGTGCAGCAACAGCGGCTTCTTCTTCCGCCTGCTTTGCCAATGCCGCTTCATCGACTGTGCTGACTTTTACCCGAGTCAGCTCGACAAAGGCACGCATGAGCTCAGATTGTGTCGCTCGTCTTGTGTTGAAGGGAAACCCCCGAATGCGATCATCTCTGTGGTTGAGCACCTGCCCGTCATATGGTCCAAATAGCGTTCGTCGATTTGTACTGCCTGTAGCTCGGATGAACAGTAGCTGTGATGTGTCGATCCATGACTTCCATTCCGTCATCAGATCCCTGACTTCTTGTTCCAGAGCGGACTCGTTATACCGTCTGATCCCAGCACCCGCAGAATGTGCATTCCCTTTCGAGTTGTCATTAGCGGACTGAGACCCTCCCTGTTTTCTTCTCGTCGTATATCGATGGAAGGTTTTGTGCGCAATTACTGTCGCCGATCGATCTTCGATTCCAGATCTTTTAGTGAGCTTCGGCGCAAGTGAAACGATCATCGCAGCAAAATGCCCGCCTCCGATCATGCAAAGAAAGTAGTGGGGTTCGGAAGTGCTGATATTCTTGGATATCGTAGAGATAGAAACAGGCACTCCGCCATCTTCTTCGTCATCGTCCGCGAACTTTTGCCTAGGCTGTGGCGGTGGGGCAGGCTTTGCTGCAAGCTGTTTGCGCTGGACTGTCTCTACAAGGTGTTTCTCCTCAGCCTGCTCTTCCGATGAGAATATCGCACGGTAGACGCCTAGCGAAGTATTTGACGGCAGTTTGGACGATGAAAACCATATCAGAGGTGGCTTGCCTGATCCTTGCTTCTTCTTTGCTGGTGCATCGTCTGCGTCCCCGTCGTTGATCTTTGCTTGCCTCTTCAACAGCGCGCTCAACGTCGATTGTTTTTGCTTTGCGTCATTCGAAGGATCATCGTCGTCGTCCGTGTCTTCCGTATCTGATCCAGAAATGCTTTCATCCAACTCCCCAACAAGCCGTTCGAACTCTGCTTCCGTGACAGGCTTCTGGGCACGGAGCTTCTGCTTGATGTTATACCCGTGAAGATCTGACCGTACGTGTCGTCTCTGCTCTTCCAATGTGGTAAAGTTGAGACTGCATAGATTGCATGAAAGTGCAGCTTTTGCTGAGATTTCCTGGTGTCCTTCGTCACCGTTCTGTCCCGAGTCACTCAGGTGCAGCGCGGAAGATTCCAGAGATGATATGGATTGGTTTTTGAGCTCGAGCGTATAGAGGAGCTCTTCCGGCAGATCAAAGACTAGATGTTTCGTGGTCAGTAAGGAAGACACAGAGATGGATTTGATCTACAGCCCTCACCATATAGAGGTCTCTGCAACAGCCGTTCCACTGTCATCGTAGGCGGGGGCACCATGTTTGGTATGTACGGATCAAGGTCAATCTTGGTGGTGCAAATGTCTACATAAATCAGGCATGTTCATGTAAAGATTATTGCCATCCATGAATGATTACGTTATGATTGTGCATGCAGAGTGGGATGAGTCGAACGTCATGAATTCACATGCACAACACCGCCATAGGGCTGACACCCACGATTGGCTGATGACCTACTACCTTGATGGCATCCGCGCAAGTCGAATCCAAGTATTACCACATCTTGACTTCACGTCCACATGAATATCAACACATCATACTCAATGAACTCACCACTTACGAAAGGATTCTGGACATCATCACGACCCTCCATACACTCATAAGCCTCGCAGGGCTGTCTTTGATTCTCCGACCGGGTGGCGCTATCGTGGCTGTGAACAAAAAAGAAAGAAAAGAACGATCTTCTTTTGTCGCCATCGCCAGGCGGCCTAGGTCTGCTCTGCACTCCCTATCCATGATTTGGACGTGCTGAAACGTCTGTCATTACTGCAGAGATGGGCCTGTCGAATGATGAAAGAGGATGGGTCATGTGTGGCTTGTCCGGGATTGGTAGGTACACGAGCTTCCTACATAATCCCGATCCTGGTTAACCCGGCTACAACACAGCCTGCGTGCTCGGAGCGTCAATAATATGTGTAGACATCGTCGTACGACTGTTCTCGGGTCAGAAGAACTTCCGGATCCAAGACAGTGACCGGTTCCTGTCAGCGTCGCTTAGTCTGAGCTTCGGGGTGATGCTGTTCTCGGCATTGTATAGTATGCTGCCCTCGGCAAAGAAATCGCTCGAAGCTGGCGGCTTCTCTTCTGGAGCTGCCGCATGGACGCTGATTGGATGCTTTATTGGTGGTGTGCTGGGTATCCAGATCCTTTCGCGTGTTATGCATTCATTCATCCCCTCACACATAGTCGATTGCGAACATAGTCATGGCGAGGAGAGCGACGTCCATGAGCATGAGCACGAGCACGAGCACGATCATGAGCATGAGCATGAGCACGAAGATCACGATCACAGCCATGGCAATGATCGCGAGCACAAGCACCAGCACAAGCAGCTCAGACAGATACCATCACCAGATCACACTTCGACCATCACAAGCGATCAGAAATCCCGGGGAAATGGACTTACACAGGCTAGCATGATCGAAGAGAATCGACTGGATGGCGGCCGAAATATGCCAGGAATGAATCAAGAAGCAAGTCGTCCAGGACTGCCGAAGCGCATCACCAGCCGCATCAATCTTTTGAAGCCAAATGACACGTCCAAACACTGCGATGCTGACGGACCCTGTCACGGCTTCACAGACCCATGTGGTCAAGATTGCTTCAAGAGTGTCAACGCGAAGAGGGGACACAAAGGTGCTTCAAAGCCTGAAGTTAGTGTTAGGCCTTCTCTTGGCAAAAGCATAACGACCCAGAACACTGGACCTACGGAATCCACCCCTCTGTTACAGCCGAGTCGAGCGCAATTGAGTCGATCAAAAACTGCCCAGGCACCTCTGGCTTCCTCTGAGCTCAATACAGACTATGATGCCGATCTCGAAGAAGGTCCATCAGACTCTGCATCCACAGCGTACGAGCCAAATGCGTTGCAGCCATCAAAGACGGTATCTTCAGAGGGCTCTCATCAAGCCGCAGCAGACCATCATCACCACGTACCCACGAATGCCTTTCTCTCCATCGGACTACAGACCTCCATTGCCATTGCGTTACACAAATTACCCGAAGGCTTCATCACATATGCCACCAACCATGCCAACCCGAAACTCGGCTTTTCCGTCTTTCTTGCTCTCTTCATCCATAACATCACCGAAGGCTTTGCCATGGCACTTCCCCTCTATCTCGCCATAAACAACCGAGTGAAGGCTATGCTTATCTCCTTCGTCCTTGGTGGGCTATCTCAACCATTAGGTGCTGGGGTCGCAGCACTATGGTTCAAGATAGCCGGCGATGGCGACTGGGCACCCAGCGAGGGCGTATACGGAGGTATGTTTGCGGTTACCGCAGGCATCATGGCGAGTGTGGCAATACAGTTATTCAGCGAGGCCTTGGATCTGACCCATAGTCGCACGCTGTGCATGGTGGGTGCTTTTACGGGCATGGGCATTTTGGGGATTAGCAGTGCACTTACAGCATGAGGGATGATTGGGGCTGGAAACATTTGATTATCTTGCATAGCGTTCGGGGCCTATTCACATGTTCGAGAGCAAATGGCTGGACGACATGTGAAATTGGGCGGACTTTGACTTTGACACACGTTTTACTGCGCTGGGCGTAATGGTCCAATAGAGCATATTATAAAATCATCATTCAAGCTTGGTGACTCACGAGCCCTTGCAAGATCTAAGCATCAAACCCGAGTTCAAGCTCGCAGTCTGGCACAGCAGCTCCTGTGAAGATGGCATCCCGACGCTGCGAACCTCCTAGTAGCATCATCCTATCAGACACCGTGGGATGTAGTTCCGCATCAGTGGTGTTACGCCGTGAAAGGTTTGTGCGTCGTTGGGCAGCTTGTGTTCCATCCTGAACTTACGAAGCTGGCGCTGTGCTGAGCGTAGTCAAGGAAGCATACTAGGTCGAGATAAAACATCAAAACGGTTCTCCCATGTTCACATTCGCTATTTGGGCCGTGATAATTCGCCTTCACTACACGTTCATGTCAGTGAGAAGTCAACGGCCTGGACGCTACCATAGTCACCCTCGGACGATAATTCGGACTGTACATCGAAGTGAGATTAAGTCTACGGCCTCGTTTCCGTCCATCGCAGGTCTGAACACGAACGATCACCATCCGTTGCAATCAATACATTCGGAGTCGAAGCTGTGGCGGCTTGAGAAGAATCGCTCGATCCCAAGCCTCAAGCATACCTACCACTAGAGGATCATCCCAGACCCCACGAGTGCAAGCATGTGCTGGGAGAACATCTTCCGCAACGTCTGCGGCCACGAGAAGATCGAGTCGCCATGTCGCATCGAATGCGCCGAGAAGCGCGCCGGCCAGCGCTGTCCCAACTCCGAGGTCGTCATTAAGATCGACCGCGAGATGCTGTGTCCATCATGCTGGGATAAAGAACAGCTGCGGCGCGATGCACATGAGCGCAATGTGCATGCTGGACCGACCCTCGTCAATCGGCCGTTCGTGCCTCAGTGGCCTTCGGCGCGGTTTTACGATATGGCGTTCTTGCCCTTTTGGCAGGATGTCAGATATGGGGAGATGGGCGGGGTGGAATATCAACGGCCTGTTTCGCAACATGGGGTGCGGTCGGAGGCTTCAGGTTGATGTGCTGCGGGGCGTACTGTTGGCGTGTAAACTCAGGACTGCGGACGGGAATCTCGATGGGAGCAGCCTGTAGCATGATGCTGCTCTGCAGATCATGCAATATGGTGGTACATTTAGCTAGATGCTTGCTGATATCCTTATCGACATTGCTGGGGCGATGTTCGTAGGCGAGTCCACTCGCTTGATAGCTTGATCAAAAGATCCCACTCTCGCGATTGTGATCGATCGCAATGTCAGATGCAGCAAAATTGCGCTGTCCTGTGCATTGATGATTTCCTACGTGCTATACAGGTCCCACAAACATGGGCCAAAGACGAGTGAAGTCAGCCCAACTGCGGAAGCTTGGACCATTCTCGTGAAGTTCGCCGGGTTACAGCTGAAGCACATCTTTACTATACTTTGAAGCAGACTATAGATCTACTTTCCAACACTCTCACATTTTCCGTCATTGAGATGAGTGCGACTCGATCAATAAGACCACGGGTCTTCCGTCCGCAGCTTTCCAACCGATATCAATGCCTCCGGCGCAATGAATCGACCGCAAGCTCTCCCGCAACTCCACCAATCGCCAATGCTCAGAAACCAGTGGCAGGTCTCACATTCACGCAACGGAATCGCTGGCCGATAGCTTTCAGCACGCTCGCGCTGATCTTCGGCCTCAGTGCTGGCGGCTTCGTGACCAGCTATGTCGCTCCCCCGCTCATGCCTGAACCTGGTTCCCACGAAGACGGCGTGCTGATGGCCGATCTGAACCGACGGATTGACGAGGAGTTCAAAGTGAAAGTACTTCGGGGGAAGTGTCTTGGAGTTGCGAAACAGTTGCGAGGAGAAGAGGGTGGCTGGGTCGAGATCCTGCCGTCTCAACACAGAAGTGTAGCAGGGCTGGTGGAGACGATGAAAGGTGCAAAGGGCTTGGGGGTCGAGCGAGTGTTCTGGGATCGAAGCAATAAATCACTCGTAGCCGTGGTCTGGTATGGCGGTTCCATCTCTGGCTGGCCTGGCGTCACACATGGTGGAGCAATCTCAGCATCCCTGTCTGACAAGCTGGCGTTGGCTGCGGCTCTTGCACAGGGTAAAACCAGCGAGGACATCTCAGCTGCTGCCGTGCCACAGAGGATGCCAGGGACGGGCAACCACGCGAAGATGTTCGCGCCAGCAGTGACACCCGCAGACCCGGTCGCATTGGATCTGACTTATAAAAAGCCTACCTACGCCAACAACTTCTACACCATCAGAGTCCAGCCTCATTACCCGACTGATGAGGCAAACACGTCGCTGAGGACCGGTCAGCACTTCCAAGCGACATTAGAACAAATGGACGCCAAGGTCAACGTGAGAGCAATCGCGACCTTTGCGCCGAGCACAAAAGTGGCGGCCATTGAGCAGCAGATCGTTGGAGGAGCCAAACAGAGTTATGCGGAGTTCAAGCGATGGCTTTGGCCGAGTAGGCAACATGCGTCGGCGGTCTAGAGGCTCTTACTAGAATGTACTGCATAAGTTCTCATCGTACATTCAGTGTGATGAGTATACCTTGACAGCGTTTGTGAATGCATCGCTATGAAGCTTCAAAACTTGAGTCGAGTGCTAAGCCAAGGCATCGCTACGACAGATCAATATTATCCAACGATCAGGGCAGCAAAGCCACACATTGACGACCTGATTGGCATGGGAGGTCGAATGATCTCGGATCTCATCCTCCTAACATTGAAACGCCACTCCTAACTTCTTCACCATGTTCTTCCCTCCCCCAGCAAAGCCTGTGCCATCACTACAGAGCTCTACCAGCCCCCTGTCAACCTCACTCTGCTTCTTCTTACTGCCCTCTTCACTTTCCTTCTTCCGCTTCTGCTTTCGCCCCGGCGTCACATCCGCCTGACAAACATAGCAACGCACCGTTTCGTCATGTTCAGCATCATGCGCCGACTTCTCCGCCGCTTTCTGAAACTTGTCGCTGCACGGCTTGCAAAGCACATGTCCACAAGGCTTAGCGAGGATCGCCTTGGTAGAGTTTGAAAGCGCTTTATCGCAGCTCGGGCATGTGCGCGAGACGACCTCGGAATTCGTGCCAGGCTCTCCGTGAAAATGGATGGTCACTAGTGTTTTGAGCGTGAAGTCATGCGCTTCATCGACCGCGGCTGCTGGACACGTGGGCTGGGCTTTGATAGCTTTCAGATCTGCTTTCTTGTTTCCGGGGGTCTGCGAAGGTACCCAGAACGATGGGAGCTCGTCGTTTCCGTTCTTGGCCTTCTTCGCATCTTCTCGACGTGCAGATTGCAGTGTATCGGGGTCATCCGACTCCAACTTTCGCTTTACACCTTGCGCGTGTTCATGCTCGGTCGTGGGTTTGCCGTCTTGTCTGCGAATGTTCTTTCCTCCACCTCCAGCTCCAGGTCTTGCGCCCAGACCTGCCTGTATCCTTTCAAACTCCTCCAAGTCCTTAGCGTGGGCCTCAGCATCATCTAGATCTTTCTCCTCCTCATCTTCCAGTTTCCTTCGCTCGATTTCTTTCTTCAAGCGTTTGAGTTCTTTGCTTTGCGCCAAGAGGTTGCTGATGGCGCACTCGCGACAGAAGACATGGCCATGGCTGGGACATGAGACCGAGTCGCGAGCTGGCAAGAGACATAGCTGGCACGATCCGAAGGGCAGGAAACTGTCTCTCGTCAAGCGGGTCGAGCGCGATCCCCAGTGCCCTTTGACTTCTTCGCGCTCGTGGGCGGTAAAGAACGCCAACGATGTGTTTCTTTTGCCTGGTATGTCAGTCGATGTGAGGATGAAGGGTGGCTCATAAGGCGCAAATGCTTACTGTGTGACATGTTGGTGCTTGCAAGGATGGGAGTGAACGCTCACTTGTATCCGACTCTAGTTGAGCGCATATCGAAGGCAGAACCACGCTAGCGTAAATCCATCCCTCTACATCACTCCGTCCACATGCCAATGATTCGCCTCCATCTCTAACATCTTCACTTCCTGGTCCAGCTTTTCCATTCTGCTTGCCGAGACCTGTTGTAATGCCATGGCGGCACCAGAGCGACCGTACCAACCTTCTCTGCCATGGCGTCTTACTTCAGCGGTCACCATCGGCGCGGCCGGCTTTGTTTGTCGATCTTTCTTGTACACATTAAATAAAACGAAGGTTCACAATCTGGAGCGGTTCCTTGAAATATTGGATGACAGGAAGGACGAGAAAAATAGAAAACGTGGACTGATCACGGGTATGAGCCAGACCTCATCAAGTTGCTCGTAATGCTATCCTTCGCTGATCATGATATAGTGTCCAACCATGTAAGCGTGTATGTTGCTGAACATCACAATGTATCGCAACCTCTTCTGAGACAACAGCCAGGCTTGATGATCCTTTGATGTGGGGTGTTTTACCATATCGCTATGGCTGGAATCCGGAGAACATGCGGTGGTCTTTGGGTAGCTACGATATCTGCTTCAAGAACGGAGCTCTTTCGGCCTTCTTCTCACATGGCAACACCCTCCCTACTCATCGAGCGCATCATTCAAAGTTCGGAGGGCTGTTCCAGCCGACGATCACGCAAGCTATACGACTGCTTAGCGATCCGCATGGCCAGGCTGAATCGGATCTCAGCAGGAAACTTTCCTCTGGCTCGGAAGCATCGCGGCCGTCAGCATCCTTCTCTCGGACGGATCCATTCTCATCAGCTGAGCTCACATACAGCACAACCGGAGAGGACAGCGTCCCTGCGCCAGCAGCCTACCCAGTCCGACGACACAGCTGGGTTCATATCTTCCCTGAAGGCATGATCCACCAACACCCGGACAAGGTAATGCGTTACTTCAAATGGGGTGTCGCACGCTTGATCTTGGAATCTGAGCCATGTCCTGATGTTGTCCCAATTTGGGTTGACGGGCTTCAGCACGTGATGGACGACAAAAGGCCGTGGCCACGACCTTTCCCGCGTGTTGGCAAGGAGATCAATGTCACTTTCGGCGAACCCGTCGATACTGAGAATGTGTTCGAGCCATATCGAGAGAGATGGAGAGCGATGAAGCAACGAACAGCACAGAAACGAATACTCGATGGCTCAGGAGGCAATTCGCTTGTGGAAGACGCGCTGGGCATCGTTACTGACGATGAAATGCGCTACGGAGTAGAAGCCGAACAATTGCGGATCGACGTCACTCTGGCAGTACGCAATGAAGTGCTCAAACTACGGCGCAAATGTGGCTTGCCCGACGAAGATCCCAAACGAAGCCTAGCTGAGACGTTCAGAGTGGAAGGTGCAAACCCAGCCGAAGACGGCGAGAAGAAGGATGGGAGCGTTGTCCGGGAGCTGTGAGAACAGTAGACATGAAGCGGATGTACGATACATTGCGGCCGCCTGTATAGATGAAAAAGCGTGCAGAAATCTCGACCGTGTTGTGAGCTCACGGCTGTACATTTAAAAGGTTTCGTGAATAGTCCCCAGAATCGACCATTTACGAAGAAAGGAACAGACTAAGTCAGACTCTCAGAAATCATATGAAGAAACTTGAATGCGAGCCACGATCGGAGACAAAGGCTGCGGTCATGTATGTGTTTGATACATGCAGTAGCCCTGGTCTTGGTCCTGGAGGTGAATGCTACAGGAGATCACATATGTTCAGGACTCCTTGAGTGAGAGTTCCTCCATTATCACATTGTGAATGTAGCCCTTCACATTCTGAATGGCTGTGTTGTTGGGCAGACATATGTTGTTAAGCGCAACAGTCTAGACTCAGCATCCACATTCCAATGGCGGCAGTCAGCGTATGACGCTATCAAGCTTTAGGAGATAGGTGAAGTTCAGGCTACAATACTCTCCAATTCATGGGTAGGAAGGCTGAGGTAGCTAGCCCGTGTGAAAGGTAGTATAAGACTGCAAGATGTAACAAATGCATACTCAGATCGACATGATTCGGGCTCGACAGCAGAAAGTGTGACGAAAAGGTTTGACAGTTCACAATCGGACAGGATCGGCTTAGCGCGGATGGGCAGAAATCTTGCTCCAGACTTCACCAGGCACAGTCAGCCATGCAGCAGAAAATGTGACACGCGCCGACGAACTTCTCTCAGATCTTTCATCCTAGCTGCATCCCGCCGCAGCTTCTTCTGCTTCCTCTTCATATCAACCCCCTCCTCCTCCCGCCTGTGAGGCCGACGTCTGCCTTCATGACTTTTGCTCCCACCGCTTTCACTTCGCAAGGTATGACGCACACCGCCAATCGCTTTCGCCGGAGCCTGTCCGATAACAACACGGACCGTGCTCACGTCGATTTCTCCCGAACGGCATTGCGATTTTGATCGCGGTGACGGAAGGGAATCTGTCAGAGGATCTGAGCTAACATGTGTGTTCTTCTGTAGATTACCTTTCAGACCACCTCTGGAAAGCCAACGTCAACTAGACACTGCCCTGAAAGGATAGGGCATATCATACAATCTACACTATGGCGACTCTTATCTTCTCCAAGCTCTCCGCCAAACCCTCCACCTTCAAACACGCCAATGCCGTCCGATCAGTCTTCCAGACCAGGACCAATGCTACCGTTGTGAACGGTACTCCTCGAGGCCCAGCAGTGCCCAGCAAGCGTGCTACCAAGCCCACATTCGAGCGCGCGACCTTCACCATCAAGGATGGCCCAATCTTCCACGGCAAGAGCTTTGGAGCCAAGGCGAACATCTCTGGAGAAGCTGTCTTTACCACATCTCTGGTCGGCTACCCAGAGTCCATGACAGATCCGTCTTATCGTGGTCAAATTCTCGTCTTCACGCAGCCATTGATCGGCAACTATGGTGTGCCATCTTCGACGCGCGACGAGTACGGTCTCCTCAAGTACTTCGAGAGCCCCAACATCCAAGCTTGTGGTATTGTAGTTGCTGATGTTGCTCTGCAATACTCGCATTGGACGGCTGTGGAAAGTCTGGCACAGTGGTGTGCTCGCGAGGGCATTCCTGCCATCTCTGGAGTGGACACCCGTGCTATCGTCACACATCTTCGTGAGCAGGGTTCTTCGCTTGGAAAGATCACCGTAGGCGAGGAATACGATGCGGACGAGGACGAGGCTTACGAGGACCCGGCGAGCATCAACTTGGTCAAGCGTGTGTCGACCAAGGCTCCCTTCCACGTGCCCTCTCCAAACGGCAATGCACATGTCGCACTGATCGACTGTGGTGTCAAGGAGAACATCATTCGATCGATCGTCTCGCGTGGTGCTTCCGTCACCTGCCTTCCGTTCGACTACCCCATCCACAAGACCGCCCAACATTTCGATGGTGTCTTCATCTCGAACGGTCCAGGTGACCCCACGCACTGCCGCAGCACTTCAGACAACCTTCGCAAGCTTATGGACACTTCTCCGATCCCAATCATGGGCATATGCTTGGGCCACCAGCTTTTGGCCATCGCCTGTGGTGCTGGCACGACCAAGATGAAGTACGGCAACCGAGCGCACAACATCCCGGCGCTCGACCTTTCGACTGGCAAGTGCCACATCACTTCGCAGAACCATGGTTATGCGGTCGACCCCACCACCCTTCCCCCAGACTTCAAGGAGTACTTCACCAACCTGAACGATGGCTCCAACGAGGGCATGATCCACAAGAGCCGACCGATCTTCAGCACACAATTCCACCCCGAAGCCAAGGGTGGCCCTCTTGACTCTTCCTACTTGTTCGACGCTTACATCCAATCCGTCAAGCAATACAAGAAGAGCCAGGATGTCCTCAAGGGTGGCAAGGACAACCGGCCTTCGCCACTTCTCGTGGACCTTCTATCGAAGGAGCGGGTTGGTGTGACTCCAATGGGCATCCCCGTCACGGCTTAAGGATTGTGAGTAGTGGCTGTCTTATGGTTTTTGAGGTGGGTTCCGATTGATCTTCATCAGACTGCAGACAAATGGGAAGTGAATTCAAGAGTATATGGACATGAGGTTTTTATGGCGTCGGTAAGCGAAGCGTGATTTATGCAGTCAAGTCAGAATAAACCTCCGAAACCCTGCTTTCTCGTGGTGATGGAAGTGACCGTGAAAACGTGGGCGCTCGTGTCGCTAAGCCTCGAGCTAGACGTAAGCCATGAGGGCTTGATCCATACGAAGCCTTGTGGGTACGATTCGTATTCGTGTGTTACAGCTTCATTCGTAGGCCGAACAGGTAATGAAGAATGTCATTCGAGTCTTGGCCTCGCGATTCGTCTCTACCGCCAACACTGCTTGGGGACTAGTGCTGCTAATTTCAGCTCGCCGATCCAGCCCGCGTCACTTGCCATGCCTCAACTCCCCTGCGCCTTGTTCTACGCGAAACATGCCTAGATCTCTTTGACCCAGTGGAACCAGCATTCGGCAGTACTGTATTCTTCTGGCACCGGCCTATTCTTCCACCTCCACACCTCTTCCGACTCTTCTCGACAACAACGCGCGATACGGTATCTCATAGCACATCCTCCATACCTTGCGAACACGACCTGCATCTAGCGACATCACGAGACTTGCGCGAACGAGCACACGAGCGCGGGATATACTTACAACAGTCCGCCGGAGCCGACATTGTCACAAGCCTTACGAGCGCACTCTAGCGACGATATCCGAGGGGGAAAAGAGATCCAAGGACATACAGACATCAGCGCAACTCTTGCGCCTGCATAGAGACTGGGCGCGGGCTGTTCTTGGCAGGGGGAGCATCTGAAGCAGCAGCCTACAGAAGCAAGAAGATCCCACCGGCGCGACCACGAATATCATACCAACACAACATCAGGAGAGAAGATTAGTATCTACCGTCCAGCTTTGACTCTCACCAAAGGCGCTCAGCGCTTCGGCGCAATCACAACCTCACATCCACCATGGCCATATGCAATTCCACCCTCGAGGACGCAACAATCCACGAGACGCCGCTATGGAAGGGTGTCACATTCCATCATTTCGGACTCTTTCTCGCGGCCGTCTTTGGCCTGATATCCGTGGTGATATCGCTATTTCTGGTCTTCCAGCACGCGACACATTACCTCAAACCCTTCGAACAACGGCACATCATCCGGATATTGTTGATGATCCCGATCTACAGCACCGTCTCGTTCTTGAGCTACCTGTATTACCGCCATGCGGTCTATTTTGAAGTGCTGCGGGATTGTTACGAGGCTTTCGCGATCGCGAGTTTCTTTACCCTGTTATGCCATTACATCGCGCCCAACCTGCATGACCAGAAGGAGTACTTCCGTGGTATGACGCCACTCAATTGGTTCTGGGGCGTGTTCGGTCTACAGAAATGTACTGGTGGAGAGCATAAAGGTCCTTTCAGGCGACCACGCAGTGGACTGACGTGGTTCAACGTAAGTCTTGAAAATCGAGCGGGGGACGACACCGAGGCTAACAGTTCTTACCACAGATTGTCTGGATCGGCGTCTTCCAATATTGCTGCATTCGAGTGCTGTTCACCATCGTCTCGGTCATCTCTGAAGCCTTCGATCGATATTGCGAGGCTTCACTGTCCCCGGAGTTTGCGCATATCTGGGTGGTAGCCTTCGAGTGTATTTCGGTCACCATCGCAATGTTCTGCTTGGTGCAGTTCTACCTCCAATTACGAAAAGACCTGGCAGAGCACAAACCATTCCTTAAAGTGTTGGCCATCAAATTAGTCATCTTCTTTTCGTTTTGGCAGACCGTGAGTTATCACATCCGCGGCAGATTCTGATTGCGACTAACTTTGGTCTACAGATCGTCATCTCCCTTCTCTCCTCGTCAAACGGACCGCTCCAGCCGTCAGACACGATCGCGTACACAGACATCCAGGTCGGCATACCTAGTGTGTTGCTGTGCATCGAGATGGCCCTCTTCGCCATCATGCATCTCTTCGCGTTCCCCTGGAAGGAGTACAGCCTCAAGCACAACAGCAACATGCTTACAGCTCCCGGCTCTGGCTACAGTGGCGAGAGCCCCAACAAATACAAGGGTGGCCCTCTTGGTCTGTACGCCTTGATGGATGCGTTCAACCCCTGGGACATCGTCAAGGCAAGCGCGCGAGGTTTCCGATGGCTGTTTGTTGGTGCGAAGAAACGCCACCTCGACCCAAGCTACCAGCAGGCTCCGGGAGGCAAACTCGACGAAACTAACATCAGCTACACCGGACCATCATTCGGTGGTCCTGGAGCCACCGAGCTCCAACCGAGTCACGACGCCGCATACCCCAGCAGAAACCCCGTGGGCGACGGCTCACCTGAAGACGATCGCGCAGGCCTCCTTGGACACTCTGCGCGCATCGCCGGACGTGACGCCAGTCGCTCGCCCTATCGACAGCCCACCCAACCACAAATCACCGACTACCCACCGCCTCCCAGCCCATATAGCAACGACGAATTCAGCGCGGGGGATGATGCTGCCACCGCTCTCTACCCCGACGGTCCTTCCAGCTCCACCATCCACCACCCTGCGCAACCACACCTCCAACCCGCTGGCGTTTACGACGCGAAGCCCTCCGGCTGGGATCGCGAGTACGAAGACCCAGGCTATCACCCGGGCATTGGCCCGAGCGGCGTCCATCCTGCTCTGCGGGACAGACAGGAAGAACCCCACGACGCCGCGCCGCCGCAGGAATGGAACCACTGGGGCGGCGCGGCCGGCGGACCCGGTCCTCTGCCTGGTGGCCGGATATGATCCCGCGGGATCCGGTTGTATGTGTATATGTACGCGAGCATGTTGATTTTTACGATGACGATGCATGATCATTGGCAGGACGGGTGATGACTCTAGTTATTCTTGACGAGGACTGTCGGCCCTGTCAGCACCAGCCGCGGGGTGTTGGAAACACAATGGCCAATTAGCCCAAGCGTTGCGTTGCGTTACTATGTTCGTTCTACTTTTCCTCTTGAGCGTTTCTTGGCATGCAATCGGCGGGATATGCGAGATGTACCTTTCGGTATCGAAGTTATCCCTTTGCCAAATCCATTTCAATCTCTCGTGACTGTGAGACAAAGTTTAAAAGACACTTAGATCAGTCTTGCCGTGTGACTTTGAATACATGCGGTCGTTTTCTCAGATATACCTTCCTTGGCTGAGGACCCAAAAGGTTGGGATGAGATTGTAGTTGAGCTCGGTTTGTGATGTTGATGTACCTACTCCGTGAGGCATGCTACAGTACCTACACTACCAATCCACCTTCCTCCACGACTGTTCTGGCTTGTCTGATCTGAGTAACGAGCTGTTCAGATTAGGGACTGGAATGTACACGTCCACCTTCTCATCTACCAACCTAGGAAGCACGGGCGTGGTGGTCTGGCACGGCGAATACACATCTAGGTACATAGCCCAGGCAAACGTGATAGGCACGACTGAGATCAAGGAATTTCTGGTGGAAGAAACATTGAACGACAAGCGTCGTACGTCTGATTGCTTTACACTTGGTACTTACGGCATATTTCAACGTGTGTGCCACTCCCGTAAGGCTCTCGCTGTCATGCCTGACGTATCCTCCTGTTGTCATTGCCATCAAATCTTCGTGATGGGGGAGACAACTCGCAAGACCAGAAACGCCACAGCATGCTAAAATCATATACAACAAACAACCACTCATACATACGACACCAAGCTTCTGAGTCGAGCGTCGGGCGCTGATGACGAGAAGATAAAACCTCATAGCGGGGCGCATTATCGTTTCTTCGCCGTACCGATATGGGTGCCATGGACCTTGCTGCCGAAGAGAAGACTGCTGCGGCTCTCTTGCCAGTGCTGTTGCAGCGGGCTGAGATGCAACAGCATGAGGGTGCGACTGGATTTGCCGTTGGCGGCGGTTCCGCCGAGGGAGGATTGAAGAAGGTACGTGAGCTGCGCGAGAGTCAGTATATTCAGAAAGGTACAGGGATGGAGCGATGAACGCCGATGGACCGATGACTGACCTTGGAGTTCCGATACGGAATATGGCTGTCATTCCCTCCCTTGCTTCCCAGTGCGGCGATGACATCTCCAAGCGACGACAGGGATTTGTTGATCGCCTGAGTCTCTTTCATACGATTGCCCTCGGCTCCTGATTGCTTCAGGCGTTCACTTCCAGCCAAGTCCACCAGATTGAGGATGCCTTCGCTCTTTTCGCCTGTTGCTTCGCAGTGTCCACGAAGGGTAAGCATGAATATGCTGTGTGAACGAGAACTTCTCTCATTAGCTTTGGTCGCAGCCACGCGACGGTTCTTGGCGGCTGTCTCGAGGAGTGAAGTCACTGCCTTCTCGGTATATGCTGCCGCGTCTGTGTTACCATCCTCGGATGACTGCTTGAGTGCGGGTGGTGGCCATTGACCATCATTCTCGGGCGGTGGCCAGAGCGTCACAGTGGAAAGATTGGTCACTGTGGTCTTGCCAGTGACCGGATCGTGACGGATCTCGTGCTTTTCCTTTTTCTTGCTGCGTGTGCTGGCTCCTGGTTCATCATCGTCATCCCAGGTTTTAGCGTCGCCAAGCAGATCATTGAGTGTCTCATTGTAGACTTCCACAAACGAGGCAGCGACCGTGTACTCCCATCCTTTGATGCTCAAACGTTGCATCTCTGAGAGGAGAAGAGAAATGGCAGACGGGATGATGCCACTGGGTCCAGACATACCGTATGTCTTACCGCTGCCGGTCTGACCGTACGACAGAATGGAGACATTGTATCCATCGACTACAGACTGGATCAAATCGCGACAGTCTTGGAAGACTTGCTCGTTGGGAGTCCCAGGACCAAAAGCGCGGTCGAACGAGTAGTTGTGCTTCTCGTTGCGCTCCTTCCCGGCGGCTGTCAAAGTGGTAGGTGCATGTACGATCATCTCCTTGCCACCGTCCAAAGAGTCGCCATCTGGATAGTCGACCTTAGCAGGATCGTCTTCGCCGTTGAGTAGTGGCCGTGTGCGGACATAGACTCGAATGTTGCCTTTCAGCTCCAGGATCTCGGCATTCAACTTTCGCCGCAAGACTTCTTCTTTGCGGAGGGTCACAAGCGTGCTCTCCCTTGACGCAATCGCTTCTTGCAATTGTTCTCGCATCGTTGTGAATTCGTGACTCTGCGCCTCCTGGTTTCCTTCCAGGAAATGTGTTTTGGACACCAATCCAGCCTTCTCCTGTTCCAGTGCTGTATTTCGAGTCTGCTCTGATGCCACCCGTGCTCGCAGACTGGTCGTAGTGGCGTTTGCGGCTTCTAATTGGTTCTGCAGGCTTGCAACATCTTCTCGAAGTTTTTGTACCTCTCCAGCGGTCTCGGTAGCTCTGCTCTCTCCAGATTGTCGCAGTTCGTCCACTTGTGCCTGCAAGACCGCCTTCTCTCGCTCGTGCTCTCCTTTCAATTGGTCCAACTCTTCCCAATGCTGCGTTGTCAAATCTGCGGTCTCGCCGTCCTTCTCTTTCCGCCATTTTTCTTTCGCCTCATTCAACTCTTTCGCTGCTCTATCAATGTCACGTTCCCTTTCCAGTTGCAATCGCATGACCTCTCTCTCCTGCTTCGCTACAGCATCGTTCAACGCCTTGTCGTGCCGTCGTTCAGCATCAGCTATCTCCCGGTCATGGTCCCTTCGTGATTGTCTCAGATCGCTCGTAATCGTATGTATATCGTTTCGTGCTCGTTCCACGTCCGCGGTCAACGCTTTGTTTGACGAAGAGAGTTCGCTATTCGTGGACGTAAGCTTGCCATTGGCTTCTTGAAGGTCATGCACTATCGAAGTGGTCAGTAAAGAGCAATGCATTATTTGTATGCCATGTTCACCTCTAATCTTATGCAGATCTAGGGATTCTTGCAGACCATTGTTGGATGTCATCTGGGAAGCCAATTGGCCGAACAATCTGTCCTGTCTCGACTCAGCTCACTATCCACAAGAAGTTCTTTGCATCTGAGACTTACGAAATCATCTAGGCGGCGTTGCGTGTCCCAAGCTGGCATTGGTGTAAGCATATCTTTTGTCAAAAACACTGGGGGCGCCTGTTTTCTCCTTGTGCTCGTAAGAGGGGTGCTCAAGCCATTGTTGGAAGACTTGTGCCTGGAAGGGGTTGGTGTTGAAAGTGCTTGTAGGGATTGTGTGTGACGGAGTGCAGGGGTGCAAGAGTATTTGGGGATCTTCGACGGGGACACCACTTCTTTGATGCTCTCGAGAGAAGGCCGATGTCTCATCGCAGATTGCGATCGCACCGGTAGGTTGTCTGGTCGTGATATGTGGAACTTATCCAAAGCGGATATCAAAGAAACGTTGCGCAGTGATTGGCCTACGGGCTCTTGCTGGGAGAATGAGATTGTGCTGGAGGCCGAAGTGGCTCGAGTTGACGGCTCCGAATCAGAGCTCTCACAAACATCACCATTGCGCGTTCGAGACCTGGGCTGTTCAGACCTTGCTCTCGTGTTTGCAAATTGGTGTGATGGGCAAGAGTCGTCTTGATTACGGGTCTTGCGCATGGTGACTGTGCTCAAGGACGGAATTGGTGTACCTTTGGGATTATCTGCCGCGGCTGCCTCCGCCTCCTCCTCTGATGGCATAGGTGCAGACTCAATATTGCTCACAGGTCGATAACCCAGGTGTCGCTGCCTGCTTGGCGGACGTATACCGTTCATCGATGTCGTGGATGCTGTACTACCATGTTGCCGATAGGGACCGGCAGTACTACCTGTCGCGCGTGGGCCGAATTGGGTGCCTGTGCTTTCAGAGCGAGCGAAAGCCAGCTTGCCAGGGATATGGGACCGCGGTGGGTGTAAAGGGTCCGCAGCACGATCGACCAGAGTCCTACGCTGCTTCGTGGGCGGTTGAGGTTCTGGCTCTATCAGATGTCACAAGTTAGCGAAGAATGGCGACAATATGGCGAGAGACGCGGGATGTAGTCATACGGCCTATGATTTTGTGCTTTGGCATGGCCGATGGTGGAGCCATTGGACCTGAGCCATTCCGGGCATTGAGGATGCTTTGACTTGTCTCCACCAATGTCCGACCCACGCTGGTCGACACGACTGCGGGCAGCTTGGAGGGCTGCTTCAAACCGCTGGGGCGCAGATTCTCAAGAGCAGACGAAGGACGTTCCATAGCGGTTTCTATTCACTGGATGTCGCCGTCCTGAATTATGGCATATGTGCACGAAGGTAATTGTGTCGTGGATGTGGTTTCAGTTTGGCGTCGTTGCACCCTGCTCCACAGCCATCGTCCAGAAGAATGCAAAGAATGAGTTCGTCAATCCGTCACCTCCAATGCATCCAGCAGGCCACCGCTGGCGCGAAATCGTCGACAATTGCTGCCGGTCAAGGGTGTGGTTATTGTTGCGATGTGGCTAGGTGTATGTTGATTTGTTTACGTGGTTCCGCTAGACAGCGCGCGACAACTTCGGCTGAATGGCCCATGTCGCCGGAACCCTGAACGTTATTAAGCACCAGCTGAGCCTAGCTGCATTCGTCGTACCGCGCAGACCAGCCACCGTCATCCAGGTCTCTTTCACATGATAATCCCGCTTTCGCACCATTTTCTTCCACTGTTCTTCTCGGATCTTCAACTGCGGTATTCTGCGTCTCGCCACCCATTATAGCCCACGTATGGTTACCTCCGCAGTTCCTCTGTTGTGCGCCTGAGCTGGTCGAGCTGCTGAAGGCAAAATTGCTTCACGGACGGTCTCAAAAGCTCATTCGAACTCAATTTGTATACAGCAAGCTCCAAGAGATCGGACAGAATGGAGAAGTACGGTCAATATAGAGATAAGGGTCAGACTCGCAGATTTCACGCATCGCTCAATCATTTTACTAAACGTTTCTAGGTTCTGGGATCGCTCCTTTCTTCCCGATATTGCCGCCACAAAGTAGTCGTTTGCTGCTCCCCTGGCATGTGGTATGTACTCCTATAACCACGATGCAAAACCCACGGACAAAACAGAACGTCTGACGTGAATCTCAGCTGCTGTTCAGCATCAGAGTCCCGGTTGTGGTCTTTGCTTGGGCAGTCTGGCTGCTCATCGTACAGTGGCTACCTGCTGGGGGTGCGTTGCGGAAAGCCAATCAATGGTGTGTGCTAGGCATACCAGGAGTTTGGTGGATCGATCTTCAGGTCGATGGAGTCCGAAGAGGGTACGTGAAGACATCAAATCGTCCATGAATAAAGGACTGACATTTGCAGCTCACTTGCACAGGGCGCACACAATCGCCTGCCAGCTCCAGGTACCATCATCGCCTCTTCCTACACCTCACCTCTGGATGTCCTCTATCTAGCCGCCATATTCGACCCGATCTTTACCCAGAGCCAGCATGGAAGTCGTCAAGTTCGCGCTATTTCCCTCGAAAGTGCGCTGGCTTCATGCTTCAGCGTGCAGAACCCACTGGAAATGGTCGGAGAGCAACCAAAAGCCACGGATTTGAAGAAGCTGGCCAGCCAAAATCCTGGCCGAGTCATTGTAGTGTTTCCCGAGAGCACGACAAGTAATGGCCGTGGAATCCTGAAGCTCTCGCCTTCTCTGCTTTCAGCCGCACGTGACACCAAGATCTACCCGGTATCACTTCGCTACACGCCTGCAGATGTGGTAACACCTATTCCTGGTTGGCTCGAAGCGGCCCGGTTTATATGGCGGCTCAACAGCAGACAGACTCACTGTATCAGAGTGCGAATCGGTGGCCCCATCACTCTTTCTAATCCTGGCACATTACCAGCAGAGACATCTCCGCCACCCTCAAGACGAGCTACGCCCATCAAGAACGGTATCGAAAGCAACTTCTTCGATACTTTGCAAGCATCATCCACCACTCGGACTGATGGAGATGATGAGGACGATCTTTCACCTTCCGAGCGGCAGGTTCTGGACGCGGTGGCAGACTCCCTCGCACGGTTGGGAAGGGTGAAGAGAGTGGATCTTGGGGTAGAGCAGAAAAGCAAGTTCGTGCAGGCATGGGGCAAGAAGAAGAGGTAACCAGTGTGCAGATATCCATTGTGCGAAATGTATATAGAAATCCGAAGCACTTTGTTCGAATTGGCTTTCGAAGGCGTGGGGGATACATCACCTCCACAGCTGAACGTTCATGACCACACACAAACATGCCACAACCACGACGTCGAGTCTTTGTATGAAGATCCCATCGCTTCTAAAATATCATGCCAGAAACTTTCTGTTGAATGCAATACCTGCTCGTCTTCCATCGGCATTCAGCCAGGGATCTGGATCCTGCTACATACATGATCCGAGAGCATCAACCAAGGACTGATCAAACTCACATGATGCTTTCCTGACATGCTTGAGCACGATACTCTAGTCTTATGACCAGTAGTAATCGACGGTTCACTGGAATCAGAAATATGAATACTTGTATCGAAATCGAGTATCGTAGCATCAAAGACGAATCCACAAGGCGATAGATGTACGTGCTGAGATGCGTCTACCCAATGGTTTCAACCTCAATTCTCCAGAATCCGCACGTATGACACTACGAATTTGGCCGTTTTCCGCTGCATGCATAACTCACACCCGACCATCATGCTGCATCCGTGGCAAGGTGCGATCGGTGTGGTACCATGGCGTTGACTAGACATCCGATGTATGCTCGGTCTGCCGTGTCATGGTTCTTATTGCCGGCCGTGTGGGTATAAGCCCGGATGGCTGTACCGAGTTCACGTCTTTCATAACTCGCGGCCTGGGCGCCATGTGCCTGAAGTATTTAAGAGCGATGCAGAGGTAATCTAAAGCTCATCACTCGTGTAAGTACGTCTTTGATGGTCCTTGTTTTTCTGCGCTCCAGTCCGCTCCTCAAATCTACTTCGCTACCTCTCTCCGTAAAGGATCAACGATATATTGGACATTTCTCCGGCTTAAGCTAAACGACGATGCCTTTTCCCGCGAAAGACCATGTCCCCGTCCCTACCAAGGACATCAATAGCTGGTTGTTCGAAGAGTTGAACTATGATCAGGACGATCCGATCTACATTGACGCCGTGAACCCTTCCCACTCCATTTCCGCTCGTCAGGCGAAAAGGCTTGTGCGCCAACTGGCAGCTGGCTTTCGTGCGATTGGAGTGCAGAGAGGCGACTGCGTGCTGATTCACAGTTTCAACGACATCTACTATCCATTGGCTTTCCTGGGCATCATCGCCGCTGGAGGAACCTTCGCGGGCACTAATCCAGGGTATACCAAGCACGAACTAGCACACACTATCAAGACAGCCAAAGCCAAGTTGATCTTGACTCAAGCAGGTCTCCTTGGACCTATTGTTGAAGCTGTGAATAGTGTTGGGCTGAAGAGCGATCGCGTTGTGGTCTTCAATCCCAAGGGCGAAGTTACCAAGCCTGGCTTCAAGCAATGGAAGGACCTTCTCACGCACGGAGAAGAAGATTGGGTCAGATTTGATGACCTTGAGACGTCCAAGAACTCGACAGCTGCTCTTCTCTTCTCTAGTGGCACTACTGGATTGCCCAAAGCAGCAATGCTGTCTCATCTAAATCTCGTCGCGCAACATACACTGGTCATTGAGGCCAGTCCAAAACATTTCCGCTCTCGACGATTAATGGCTTTGCCAATGTTCCACGCAGCGACTGCTCCAAGTGCCTTTTGTACACCATTGCGGGCTGGAGAGAAGGCATACGTGTTCGCGCGCTTTGAGGTTGAAAAATGGTTCTGGGCAATAGAGCAATACCAAATCACCGATATTGCCCTGGTGCCTCCGATCGCGATCATGGCCATCAACCACCCGCTTAACAAGAAATACAGCATGAAGTCCGTTCGTGTGGCAAGCTGTGGTGCAGCTCCTCTTGACAGACGGCCACAAGCGAGGATGCAAGAACTGCTCGCAGACGACGCACCCCTAACGCAAGTTTGGGGCATGAGCGAGACTTCCTGTATAGCCACTCGACTCCCATATCCGCAGACAGACACGACTGGAAGTGTGGGAGTGCCGATCCCGAATCTCGATACCAAACTGGTCGATGATGACGGGAAGGATATCAGTGGATTTGATGTCCGGGGCGAACTGTGTGTACGCGGACCTACGGTGATCAGAGGGGTAATGTTAAGACTCGTTCTTCTGCTGCTTGCGTTACAAGACTGATCAATATTATGCTACTAGTACTTCGAAAATCCTGAAGCAAATGCGCGCGACTTCGACGCCGATGGTTACTTCCATACTGGCGACATTGCATATGTAGACGGCAAGACGGGCTTCTACTATATTGTTGACCGAAAGAAAGTGAGGGCGAATCCGTAACCAATGTTAAGAATGGCGAATGATTCCCGCATCAAGCTAATCAGGTATCTTAGGAACTTATCAAAGTACGTGCCTTCCAAGTCGCTCCCCCAGAGTTGGAGGGAGTGCTACTCAGCCACCCGGATATCGTCGATGCGGCTGTCATAGGCGTGACGGACTCAACTCAGGAAGGCTCAGAGCTGCCCAGAGCATATATTGTCCGCAGATCTGGATCAGAAGGCAAACCGACTGAGACGGAAGTCAACACATATATGCGCGAGCGTCTCGCAAGCTACAAGATGTTGACCGGAGGGTTAGTTTTCGTGGATGACATCCCGAAGAATGCTTCTGGTAAGATCCTGAAGAGAATGTTGAGAGAGCAGGCGAAGAAGGAGATGGGAGCGAAACTGTAGATGATAATGCGCTATACAATGTCATGCATGAGTTCATGCAGTCAGCATAAATATGGTCTCGTGACTTGCATGTGAAAGCGCCACACGTTTGTCAGCATGGAGTGGCTGACTTATTCGAGCTTGACATTCTTCGTCGAGGTTCCACATCGACGACATCTGCCATATTTGCTTTCTGCGTCTCTCGTCTTCTCAAGTGTTCACTTCCACTCAACCCAGCCAAGTCTACCTCGATCATGTCGCGCCATCATCCGTAAGTCCTCTCGCTTTTCCCCCTCACTAGACTGAACCCCACTGACACTCTTGCTCAAGCGATCTCGTCATGTGTCGCAAGACCGCTGGCATCAACATCGGCCGACTCTGCGACAAATGCGACGGTAAATGCCCCGTCTGCGACTCCTACGTCCGACCGACAACACTGGTGCGTATCTGCGATGAGTGTAGTTTCGGCAACTACCAGAACAAGTGCGTGGTCTGCGGCGGCGACGGCATTTCCGATGCGTTCTACTGCTTCGAATGCACGCGCTTGGAGAAAGATCGGGACGGCTGTCCGAAGATCATCAATCTGGGAAGTTCGAGGACGGATCTGTTCTACCAAAAGAAGGGCTTTCGGAATCAAGCGGGAGGAGCGTGAGGTCTTGGAAGAGGATATGCCTACGCTTTATTACGCATGGCAACCGGAACGAGACACCACTGGCAAAGCTGGGCTATCCCGGGGCTGTCAGATATACATCGTTGCAGGAGTGCATACTCGCAGGACAGAGAGTGCTTAGATGGATGTCATGAATAGGATGGGAATCATGCTCTTCCACTCGAGCTTTTAGACTTGCGACCAAAGTTGAGGTGGTATGTCTCATCTACCAGCTTTGTCGTCATATCCACCGAAGCTGATGTCTATACAGCTGCATGCTTATGCCAGGTCTACAACGAAGTTTGGTCACTTTGAGCATCTTGGTCGGGACGTCTTGGAGGAATCACCGTTTCCGAAACTCGGAAGGCAGTGGTGAGCAGGATGTGCTGCGGGCAGGATGAATATGCTCGTCATTTCGCACCAAAGGACAGTTTCATCGGTTGTTGCGCCTCTCAGGAACCGCCAAGGCTCGATGAACCATTCATCCTACGAATGGTGACCTCAATCACACGAATGCTGCAGAGATGCCGCGAGAAGATGTGTTTTGTCCTTTCCTAACGACAATTTCCCATCCTACATGGAGAGCCCTGTCAAACGCAAGATCAATTACAGTGGAGGGTTTATATGTAATGCTAGACTTACCACCTCGACACAAGTAATGGTGATAGACTACATAGACCATTGTTCTCAGAGTAATACCGTTCTCAACTCGATCAGCAAGATGTCATGTTGTTCCCGATGTGTGCTTTGCCTAGATGCAGAGACGCGTAGATTGATTGTATACTTTACATGCTGTAGTTGATGCCTGAAACTTAAGGCACGATATTGACGATTTCGCGACCCCACTTGCCCTCGAATTACCATGCTTGCTCTAAAGCACACGACCACTCGCTGGAGACGTACATTCAAGTCAAGGAAAGTTAGTGGTCGCCGATGGTATATCCGAAACGAGTCCTGCGCAAATAATGTCCTCCTCGGTGCCCTCACTCACTTCGCTGCTGAAGCAAACCAATCTCGACGACCACGAAGAAGTGCTCCGAGCGGCAAACAGCACACTTAAGCAATCGAAAGCGGATCCAGAGGCCCAGCATGTCAAGATCATTGCGCTATTGAAACTGGAACGATACGACGATGCGATCCATACTTTCGATACGATAGGTGACCAGCTCAAGGAGAGAGCACGGCTAGAATATGCCTATGCGTTATACAGATCTGGCAAACTTCAAGAAGCGAGCGAAGTCGCACGACAGGGCAGTGGTCGAGGATTTCAGCATGTGGAAGCTCAAGCAAGATATCGAAGCGAGGACTTCAGGCGGGCGGCAAAGCTGTATGAGCAGCTCAGAGAAGATTTGGAGGATGATACAGAAGCGGATCTGAGAATCAATACTGGTGCTGTAGACGCACAATTAGAGTGGAGTGGGCAAGGCGATATGGTCCAGAAAAAGAAGCCGGGAAGAGAAGATTTGGAAGCTTTCGAAACCGCTTACAATGCCGCTTGCGGTAGTATTGCACGAGGAGAGTTGGGTCAAGGAGAAGTACTCCTAAAGCGCTCGAAGGATTTGTGTAATGCTTTGGAGGATATGAGTGAGGAGGAAAGGCAAGCAGAACTACTGCCTATCACGGTTCAGCAAGTGTATGTTCTGTCACGACAGGGACGAGCAGAAGAAGCCGAGTCATTGGCACGAACAGTGGATGCATCGAGCATCCCTGACGCTGGTAGCCGCCTCATCGCTCAGGTGAACAGTGTAGCGACATCATCGACTCCCGCGAATCCGTTTTTGGCCCACAGACAAGTGTCTCAAGACACCAGCAAACTGCGGGCCGATCATCCTTTCGAATACCAGACCGAGGCCCTAGCAAGAAGCAGACACGCTGCTGATCTCCATATTCAAAAGTTTGATGGAACAGTAACAGCTACAGCTGCGATTATTGCGAAGCAAAGCTCACCGGCTCTGGATGCCTACACTAATTCTCTTTCGGTGGTCAATGCTGCGGCACATGCTAGAAATCAGACTGGCAAACAAGCTCTCAAGCATATCTTGCCATTGCTGGAGAAGCGACCCGCCGACATCGGTCTCATTCTTACCATTGTGCAGCTTTACATCTTGACGGAAAATTCCGCTTCTGCCATCGACCTTCTGGACCGATTCTTAGCACGACTGGAGCAGTCGAACAATGCTGCTGAGCTTGACGTACGATATTCGCCCGGACTCGTGGGTGTGATAGTCAGCCTGTATCACAACGCTGGACGAAAAGCAGATCTTCACTCAGAATTTTACAAAGCCGCGTCACACTGGCGACGGAAACCTGACGACCGGCATTCAGGCGTACTGCATCTGCTCAAGGCTGCGGGCAGTGCATTGCTCGAGTCGCAAGAGGCGGCGCATCAAAAGGTTGCCCAAGAGCTATTTACTGAGCTTCACGATCTGGACAGCTCTGACCGCTTTGCTGCGGCCGGCCTTCTTGCGGCGTCCCCAGAAAGCGCATCGAGCGCACAGACTCAATCACTTACATCTATCGAGCGCCTTGTAAAGGGTGTTGATGTTGATGCTCTCGAAGGCGCGGGCATAGCAATGCCTCCGACAGCTGCTGCAGTTGTGTCCCGGAAGCGTCCTGCTGAAGACAACAAACCGAAGAAGGCTAAGAAGACCCGCAAGTCCAGGCTTCCCAAGGACTACGATCCGAATAAGAAACCTGATCCAGAGCGTTGGCTACCGCTCCGCGATCGCAGTACCTACCGACCGAAAGGAAAGAAAGGAAAGGCGCGGCAAGCTCTGCTTAGCCAGGGTTCCGCTGCGCCTGCTGGAGACAGCGAAGGCTCAAGACCTGCGACGCCTGGTGGTGAGGTTGTCAAAGGCAAGCAGGCAGCTGGTGGCTCGAATGCCAAGAAGAATAAAAAGAAGAGCGGGAAACGGTAGACAGATGCATCCACAACTTCTGCGCGTTAAGCAGTGGATTATATGCTACGCTGTACAACCAACTCCTCTTTCGCTCATACTTCCTATGCATCTATGCTACGAATCGTGAAGTAACGCTGGTGTTTTTGTGAAGTGGGTGAACGCAGCCGAGTGGACTTTTGCTAACGCACGTGGACGTGCCTTTCGTCTGATAGGACGAACTTAAGGTATACTTCGATCGCTGCGTCACGAAAACAAGACATTTCCGTTGCTCGCAACTTCACCTCGTTACCATTATATAACGTAGCTGCCCTTGTTCATTTCTTTGCTGACCAGTATTGCTTCTCGACCGCAACAGGATCCACCGCCAGAATCTCAACTCGATCGTCAAGAACTTTCTACATCAACTACCTTAACCATGCGCAAATATACCGGTGCCCAGATCTTGGGCTTCATCCTGTCCCTCTTCATCCCGCCCGTCTCCGTGTGGTTTACCGAAGGCTTCGGCGTCGATTTCTGGATCAACATCATCCTGTGCTTGTTCGGCATCATCCCGGGCTCCATTCACGCCACTTGGATCTGGATCTTGTGGATCGAGCGCAAGTGGAAGACGCATCACGGTGAGGATGTCACGAGCCACCCGCCGTTGGTGTTCAGCAAGGAGTTTGAGCAGCGCAGTCGCTGGAAGGGTAATGGACAGGATGGGTTTTTCGGTAGGTTCGGTGCTTGTCTACCCTACTTACCACGGTCGTGTCGCCTTTGTAAGATGGTTTGCGCATTCAACATCGCACTTGGCGCTGTGTCTGGTCGGTCTGCTGCTCGCTGCTCAGGTCCACTGACTCTTACTTCAACTTAGGCTACTTCGACGACAATATCAAAGGTGGCGAAGGCCAGGCTAACACGGTCGGCGGCAATGTCGACCCGGAGCAAGCAAAACCAGTTCAGCATTCTGCTTAAGGTAGAAGAGTTGCCGTGTCAAGCACCGCCCACGATGTTGAACATATCGTTCTCTGAACGATGAGGAGTTGTACCGGGGAGCACCTAGACCTAATCATGCCACATGACTTGTGTAGTCGGCATATCTCTAATTGTACATATAAGGTAGACTTGATACCCAGAGGCCTATGGCTATGTTTCAGACTTATTAGCTCCTTCCATTCGCCTCCTTCCCATCCTTTCACAAGCTCTTAGAACGACCTCGACCCTGCTACCAAGTAATCGTGAAGCGTAGCCATCCCTATATCTGGCGAGCAAGACGACCGTCGCGTGGCTAACCTGGGAACGCACATCTCAGCTAAGACACGCAGCGTACCGCTGTTCAGGTGTGCTGATAAGTCGGCATACCGAAGGAAGGAAATTACTACCTTACACTTTGTATGTGTTGCTTGTTATTATTCGTTTGTACATGCGAAGTTGGTACGGCAGTGGTGACGCTTCCCCGCCGGACTTCCAGACGCAGGACGGCACGCGTGCTTGAGGCGTGAACAATCACATCGATGACACCGGACACGCAGACTTCATTGACTTGATACTTGATCAGACTGCCATACTTTCTGACAATGCTGACCTCACGAGAGAGCGAATATACACGCAACTGACTTCAGTTGATGAAAGAAGTTGTCGTCCGTCAGCCCCGCATTTCAAGGCAGCCAGTCCTTAGGCTTTAGGCTGCGCAGCGCCTCCATTGGAGGTCATGGCACTTCAGCCTCAACCTGGAGTACATAGTTGTGTGCCAAGGGCGAATCGCCACTCTTCGCAACTTCACTCACTTCAGCTCTGACCACAGGTATTTGTATATAGAGAGATGCCCAGCATAAGTGATCACTCCCATTCAATCCTGACCGCACTTCCCACACCCTGCACTACAAACCGGCACTTTTCACCGCAATTCATTTAGCATAAGAGACCATTGACCTGATTTCGACCACATCATGGCATCTGCGGAGGGTGTCGTCTCTGATCTTCCCCCTCTTCCAACTCGTCCCGATCAATTCCTCGATCATGTGGCAGCAAACCCACAAGCACCAATGCACGGTTTGATCCAGCCATACCTGGAATATGATTCGAAGCTTCGTACGCTCTTCGCTCAACAACGCGATCACCCAGCTACCAATGTTCCCAATGTCGTCTCTGTATTCTCTGGTCGCGAGGATACGGTCACGATCCGAGCACGCGATTTGGAAGCTGAATCGGCCAAAGACAAAGAACAATATATCATGCCATTGAAGGACAAGATTCGCAAGCCCAACGGTGTCCCTGCCATTGCTCAATCACTCAAGGACTTCAAACAAAACTTTAACATCTTTTCGGAATCCTCCTTGGCTGATCTTGACTGGTCGAACGTCGTCGTCGCTGGATCTGCCGTCGTCACATCCCTGCTTCCGGTTCCGGAGAAGCAAGCTGGATCAAAGCGAGCATTGCGTCAATACTACCATGAGCAGTATGCCCCAGCTTCCGATGTTGATCTGTTTCTCTACGGTTTGAGTGAGGAGCAGGCCATGGAGAAGATCAAGCAGATTGAGAGAAACGTGCGAGACGCGATTCTTGTCGAAACCACCACAGTTCGCACCAAATACGCCGTCACAATTGCGTCGCAATATCCTGTACGTCACGTCCAGATTGTTCTACGCGTGTACAAGTCTATCTCCGAGATCTTGACCTCGTTCGACATCGATTCCAGTTGCGCAGCATACGACGGTTCCCAGGTCTATGCTTGTCCTCGGGCGCTTGCATCGTACATGACTCAAATCAACAGGATTGATCTTTCCCGCCGTTCACCAAGCTACGAAAGCCGTCTCTCCAAATATGCGAAGAGAGGATTCGAGGTGTTTTGGCCACATCTTGACCGATCCAAGGTCGACCCCACCATCTTCGAGCGTTCGTTCGGGAGAACAGAAGGACTTGCCCGGTTGCTGATCTTGGAGAAGTTGCCAACAAGCTCTGATCGTGACTCGTACCTCGACCAGCGTCGCGCTGAGCGTGGTCGCCCCTCGGTCAATCGCTTCAATCGACACAAGATCTCGGGTGACATCAAAGCTGATTGGGAGGATGAAGTCGCAGAGTGGGTTGATTCAGATGATGTTTCCAACTACCGTAAGCCAGCATGATCTGAATCTCGTTCGGTCGTCTTATGTACTGATCTCTACTGCTAGATACGTTCTCCATCCCTTACGGGCCCAAGTTCAACTCTCGGAAGATTGAGAAGCTCATCTACACGAAAGACCTTCTGCTCAATGCTGAATGGAACAAGCCCAAAGACCGTGAAGTCAACCTCCACCGTCATCCTGCTTTCTTTGGGCCGGCAGCAGATGTCCTTGAAGACTGTTGTGGTTATTGTCCCAAGCCTGGAACCGTTGAAGAGGAGGAAGTGGCCGAGAAAGAACGCGAGATCTAGTAAGCAGAGTGTTCGCTGACTTGACGGATGAAGACCACTGATATCAGCATAGTATCTCGGGCAGTATCAAATTTCTCATGGACAATCCAGGCAGGCAACAGATCGGATCATTCAATCCCATCACGGCAGATGATTGGACGGAAATGGCATACGTCAGCAACACCTTCAACTTCTGCCAGGCTATCGTGGATGGGGACTCCGAGTTCGTACGTACCTGGCTAGAGCAGGAAGGCAACGATCCAGATGCCAGAGACTGGACTGGACGCGCACCACTACATCTAGCGGCTGCTACTTCCACCGTCGAGATCGTTCAGCTACTCATCGACCACGGCGCACGTCTTGTCGCAAGACTGGTCGATGGAAGAACGGCGCTGCATCTCGCAGCCATGCGAGGAAGCGTTGACATCGTGTCTGCTTTGCTTCGCAAGAGTGAAGCCAACGAGGCAGAGGAAGGGGAGAAAGTGGACGTCCGTAGAGCTGCGCGTAAAGCTGCTAAGGCTGGCGACAGTTCCACAGTGGACGTGGATATGGTCGAAGCTCCTCAGACTGATGTTGCTGGGACCTCTGAAGAGGCTTCGGACATTGACATGGTGGAGCATGATGTGGATGACGACGAAGACATGGATGCTACCACGGAGCATTCCATGGTCAATGTACGCGCTCCTGCCACCGCCGCCAAGGAACATGAAGTTTTGGAGAAAGGAGAGGATGACGAGCCCGACATTCTAGACGTGAACGTGGTTGCATGGGACGCGGCGACATCTGCGCTCCATCTTGCGATCATACACGGTCACATCGACGTTGTCAATTGTCTCGTTTCCGAGTTTGGAGCTGACGTGCTCCTCCCTATCAAGCTATATGACGAGGGTAGCAAAACTGCTCGAGCTGCAATCCTCACCTTGGTCCTCGCACTTCTCTTGCCACTTGAAAAGGCCCAGGCGATGACACGAACATTGATCGAGCTTGGCGCCTCCGTCGCACAAGCAGATTTGGACAAATTGCCTGCTTTATCATATTGCATAGCACATGCTCCACACCTCCTCGAGACTTTCAAGCTTGAAGACAAAGTTGGAGTTGGTCGCGCCATCAATAGCATCTGCTTTCCGGGTACATACTACAACCTTCAGTGCTCGACACCTCTACTCGTCGCACTCCAGTCTCGAGACAGCTTCGTGACATTGGACCTGCTCGCCACCGGTGCCAAGGGAAAGCTAGACTTCACCACCTACCAAACAGCATACGAGGCAAAGAATCCCTCGTCCAACAATTCTAAGCAGAACAGGGACAGATTCCAAAGTGGTCAAGACCAGCCAGTCATCACGGCCGTGAAGTGTGAGCTGCCTCAAGTAGCAAAGGTGCTGATTGAGCAGCACAATGTCGATGTCAACACCCTAGCCAAAGAAGGTCACGATGTCCTTCAGAATGAATTCGGCCGAAGATGGAAACATGGTGAGAGTTTGCTGGATCTCACCCGGGCCAAGCTCGAAAGTCTGACGAAGTGGGAGGCAGAGGAGCCCAGTGTCAAGCCACCTCTTAAGCTCGAATCGGATGAGCATTATCTTGGCTCATTCGCTGAAAATTCCTATGCGCGGTGGACTGCCGAGTGTCAGCTCAAGCAAGCCAAGCACACGTATAAGCAAGATCTAAAAGAATATGAAGATGCGATCAAAGCTCACAAGACGAAGGAAGGTTCGGCAGAGCAAGCTGCTGCTATCGCGAAACTGATCGAAGAGTTCGAGTCTCTAGAGAAATGCTTGATCGATCGATCAGCGAAAACTTTCAAAGAGCTTCATCCCGAAGTGGAAAGCCCAGAGCAGAGGGGTTCCAATCGTTATGATGCTTCGGCAGAGGAACCTTTCAAGGTCCAGTTGTCGTTCAAATTATCTAACCTGAATGACGAGGGTGAGCAGCGATATCTCCGACTCTTCGAAGCTGCGTGGGCTGGTGACATCCAACTCGTGAAGGAGCTGACTACAACATCCTGGGAGGACGCAGATGGTGAAGAGCAGCCTCCCTTGCAGGTTGCGGCCGAGGATGAACATATGATCTCTCCTTTGGTGATTGCAGTCGTGCACGGCAACTTTGAGCTTGCTGATGCCATTATGGCGATTGCAGCGAGTCAGTACGCACCTCCTGATGCAGAAAAGCAGCAACGATACCATATGAATAATGGCGAAGATGAGGACGAAGACGATGAGGACGACGATGACGATGACGACGATGTTCGCCTCGAGTCCGAGACAGTGGACGAGGAGTTCACCGTTGAGGATATCGGTCGGGTGTCGGTGCAAGTCCAGAGCCGCATTACGCCTCGCATGCTGCTCAATCGCTCCTATTTGTCTCTATTCCACTTCCTGGGCGATGTGGACGCTCGGAGTATCAACGTCAGAAGAGGCCTGGGATTTTCATATTTTGGGCCGAGGAATGCTCATACCCTGGCAGGCAAGCGATCAAATACTGGTACTCTCCGAGTCGATGACAGCAAGGCGCCCACACTGCCGCAGCATCTCCGCAGCCCCAACAGCCTCGTACAATGGGCGTTGTGCACTGCCAGTCCGGAGTGCTTGACATACCTTCTGGATCTCGGTCAGAAATATGTGGATTGGGAAATTGAGAAGTACCCCGAAAATTTTGAGAGCCAACCTCGATATTACGGAGTCGTAGACACCGATCTCGCGTATGCGATCAAAGTCAATCGTCCAGAGTTCCTGGAGGAGATAACGCGTAGGACTGGAGCCGGACTACCTCTCCATCATATGCTGGCTAATAGTGGAGTTGAGATCACGAAGGATAAGCCGAAATACTACCAAGGCCTGTCAGTGCACGGCAAGAAGAGGTCAGATTGGGCAGATGCTGGCCGAAACTCTGTGCAGCTCTCACCAATCAATAACTTTCGTCCACCGTTGCTAAACGCAGCGCGAGCAGGAGCTCTCAAGTCGATCGAGTGGTTCTCCAGCGATGCTCCGCTACGTTGCTACAAGGAATTTGCCGATACCCATCAAGAGGATAAAACCTTGCAGAACCTCTCTCGAGCCAAAGGCGGGTTTGCGTCGGTCGTCAGGAAGTTCCTCGACGCTCGGTCCCATCTCCCCATACACTGCTGCCTCATGGGTAACAAGACAGCGGACGACTCTGCGTTGCTGAAGTATCTGGTTTCCAGCATGCCGGAAAGTCTGGATGCGAAGTCGAGAGATGGCATGACTCCGTTGCTTATTGCGTTTCAACTGTACGACGACGCAGCAGTGAGAATCTTGATCGATGCTGGGGCCGATCAAACGGCGCGTGACAGTATGGGCAACAACATCGTCCATCACCTCTTGAAGCGCACAGCAGATGAGAAAGCATCGAAGAAGCTTCCTCAAATGCTGAGACTTATCGACAAACGAGTGCTGCCTAGTCTCATGGTTGAACGATGCTCTGAAGACCCGGGCGCCTTGACCCCACTTGCTGGAGTCTGTGGAACGGCAAATGGTGACACAGTCACTGCCGCTGACGTCGAGATTCTGAAAACCCTCCTGGGACACGGTGCTGGCGAAGCTTTGAGCATGATCAACGGCGAGGGGAACACACCCTTGCACTCCGTCGTGCGCAAACACAACTACAGATTCTGTAAGGTGATCCTCGACCACGATCCATCTCTTCTCTTCCGTGAAAACTCTACCGGCGTCACACCGTACGAGCTGTCCGAGTCTTTTGCCATTGCGATTGTTTGCCAAGAACCTCCACCAATGGATGCGCATCGGGCACACGACTTCCCAAGCTACCGTGCCCAGCGTTTGGGCTTGACCAGTGAGTGGTATAGGGACCTTTGCGACAGAAGCCCATCCTCGTTCGTCACTCACGATGCCGATCATCGGACCCCACGAGCGAAACTGTGGGATCTGGTACGTGAGGTGAAGACTCAATCCAGCACCCAGGGCCTCGTAAACCGTCGTCTCGTGACGCTCAATGAAGCGAACGAGGTAGCCCGTCGTCTTGCCGCCAAACAGCGAAACCACATCTCCACCTACTCCATATACGCTGGGTACGGTCGAGCATACAGAGACACCAACCGCGCTCGCGGGATGAACGATGATGAAGAGGTGAAAGACAAGGAGGAGGAGGACTTGCCGTATGGTGGCGATGAGGTTCAAGTCTGGCTTTCCGAGGCGGAGATGTCCTTGCAGGATGGTGATGAGTCGGTCTTTGGGTCTGCGAGGGGTGCAAAGGCGGCAAGAACGTGATTTGTGAGTACGGTGAGCTGTTTTTGCTTGTTGGTGGATGGGGATAGTGCCTGCTTTGCTACGGGCTGCATGAAAGGCTAGCGTTGCATGCCAGGGGTGTGGAGAATTATTCTCCCTGTCGGCTCATTGACAATTTTGACAGCTGGACGAATATTGTTAAGGTATACATGTTTTAAGGAGGAGATTGCTGGCCGTATCTGTGATGCCCTACCTTGCGCTGTACGAAGCCGATACAATGTTGGAGATGTCTCAAAGCTCGGGGTGCACAAGAATTGGGCCGATTGGATCGCGATGAGAAGACTACTTTCTGCCGGCAGCGCCCACGGAACCCAGTACAGACAACGTCAAGTACAAGGTCGCTGAAAGTCTCAGCGCAACACCTTTGTTTCGAGGAGATAAGTTTGAAGTCAACACCTACAATGCGCTGATCGCGAACGATGCGGGCGCTATTGTTTTGCATAATTTCCTGATCCGGCCTAGAGTCAGTGGCATCATTTTTTGACTCGTAAGAATTCACAGTCATTCCGACTCGAAATGCAACTCGCGCGCTCGCCAATGTCGGACGAACCCCAGACATACTCGTCTGAACGTGCTATCTCATAACAGGCGTGATCATGGCGGCGGGCTCTACCAATGGCATGGATCCGGAGCCGCAGCAGAATTTCAAGTATCGTAAGGAAGAAGACTCCATCTGAGATGCATGACGCAACTTTTTGTCTGACGATTGGATGGCGATACAGGCAGAATCACGACCTCGGAACAGCACGAGAATCCCTTCGTGAAGCTGATCCCGGAACAAACGATCGCGATCATCCCTTCGTTCCAGCTCGAGTCGGGCGTCGTGCTGCACAATGTCCCGCTCGCATACAAGACCTATGGCACTCTGTCGCCGCAAGCGGACAATGCGATGGTGGTCTGCCATGCCTTGACGGGTAGTGCAGATGTGGGAGACTGGTGGGGTCCGCTGCTGGGCGGGCCGGGAGGAGATGGCAAAGGCGCGCGCGCATTCGACATGTCACGGTTCTTCATCGTCTGCATGAACAGTTTGGGCAGTCCATATGGCAGCGCAAGCCCGGTTACGGCGAAAGATGGCATTCCGGGGAACGAACACTATGGCCCGGAGTTCCCACTGACGACCGTCCGCGACGATGTGAACATCTTCAAGCTACTGCTTGACGACCTTGGTGTGAAGCAGATCGCATCAGTCATTGGAGGATCAATGGGAGGCATGTTGGTGCTGGAGTTCGCCTACTTTGGCAAAGACTACGTGCGGACGATCGTCCCGATTGCAACATCAGCTCGGTATAGCGCTTGGGGGATCAGCTGGGGCGAGGCGCAGCGGCAGAGCATCTACAGCGACCCCAAGTACGACGATGGCTACTACCCCTTCTCCGACCCACCGGCGGCAGGGCTCGGTGCCGCACGCATGTCTGCGCTGCTCACATATCGAAGTCGAGACTCGTTCGAGACCCGCTTCGGCCGCAACGTCCCCGACGCATCACAAACGCAGAAAAGTAACGGGGATGCTTTGTCGCGACCCGCCACGCCGAACCACGAGCATTTCGCCATCCACAACGACGGCCATCGCAATGCCGGCACTGCTCGCGGCCACCACAACAGCGACACGCCCTCTCCATCTAATGGCACCAACACCCCAACCACCACCACCTCGCCCACCATCACCGACCCGCAGTTCCACGGCGCAACCCCCCTCCCTGGTCCCCCAGTCCCGACCAAATCTCGCCTCCCATCCTACTACTCCGCGCAATCCTACCTCCGCTACCAAGGCCAGAAGTTCATCGCGCGCTTCGACGCCAATTGCTACATCGCCATCACGCGCAAGCTCGACTCGCACGACGTCTCACGCCACCGCGTCCCGGCTCCGTCCGCGGGCAACGACAACAACGAGACGATCCCGGGTTCGGACGAGCTGCACGCCGCGCTCGGCCTCATCACGCAGCCGACGCTGGTGCTCGGCATCGAGTCCGACGGCTTGTTCACGTACAACGAGCAGCAGATGCTGGCGGCCGCGATCCCGCACGCCGAGCTCAAGACCATCGACAGTCCCGAGGGACACGATGCGTTCCTGCTTGAGTTCCGCAAGGTCAACGATATGATCTTGGCGTTCTTGACGCGCGAGCTGACGGACATCATGGCGCGGGAGCCGGTCAATTGGCCGCCGGGGACGACGGAGCGGCGGGAGGCGCGGGCGAGCACCGTCGGGGAGGCGGAAGTGGAGGATATCACGGCGTGGTGAGTGGGTTGGTTATGCGACGCTGTACAGGATAAGACCAATTTGTGAAAGATCGTAAGGTGTCCAATGTATTAGATGAAAGGTTCCAGACTCATTTTACTTTATTGGATTATGTCTGGCTCAGCAATATACTTGAACGCAATCAATTGACACGTCATATTCGTCGCTGGGTCTATTCGCACATGACACCAAGGGGTGTGTCGATCAAATCAAGATTTTTTGGGAATGCTCCTCCCACGACCTGCCTTCTCTGCCAGCTCATCGCACGTATACGCTTCGTAGGTTCCGTCATTCTCCAACCTAGGATCATCCTGCACTGTCGAGCAATGACTTCTCTCCACTACTTTCAGTCACATTGTTTAGCTTGTCATGTCTCCTCGGACATTACTGAGCATCTATCGGTCCTTCTTGGGCATAGAGTCCGAAGTGGCGGTGGAGCGAGTGTACTCATCAGTCATGCCCTTGACCTGCTTGCGGAGAGTCTCGATGTCACGGTCCTTGGCCTCAAGCAGCTTGTCCTTCTCGCCCAATTGCCTCTTCAAGGTGCCAATCTCACCGAGTCCACCGGCCTCACCGAGCTTGGAGGCATTCTTGTCGTTGGAGGGTGTCTCACCCTTGAGCTGAGCAAGCTCCTGCTCGAGGCGGAGCACGTCGAGGATCATGACGTAGGTGCGGTTGAGGATGAGGGAGAGGAAGAGAGTGAAGCCGCAGAGGTACATGTTGCGCTGCGAGTAGAACTTGCGGGCTTGCACCTCCATACGTTCGCTACCTGCCACAGCGCTAGAGATTGTGTCAGTATGAGCGAAACAGCCTTTTGAATATGTAAAACTCACGCAGCTGCTCCTCCTTGGTACTTGGCCTGTGCCAACTCCACCTGCACACGGTAGACGCGATTGACGCTGTCCACGAACAAAATCGTGATGAAGATGAAGGTGATCTTCAGACCATATTGTAGCTTGGCCACCAGAGGATTCTCTGAGATGAACGTGAAGATCGCTCGCTTGAGCTTGAACGGCATGGGCACGATCAAGGTGACGAACAGCGCCATCTCGAAGACGAGAAGGGCGAAGGTCTGGGAGAGGCATTGTCAGTTGCTGAGCTTGTAATGTTTGGCAATGATTCGAGGAGGGTTGTACTGGTGCGTAGAGGAGAGACATGGCTGCGAGCAAGATAGTGTCTTGGGTAGGTGGGCTTCAATGGCACAGGTAAGGGGCGTTTCTTGGTGAAAGGATGAAGATGAGGGGAACGTGAAGAGAAGCAGGCAGACGCAGCGGAAGGCTGCGGTGTTTTCTGCGTTTGCTTAGCACTTACTAAGCTGTAGTAGAGCGTCATGATGGCGGCGGCTACGTTTCTTGATTTGGTGGGATTGAGGTGTTGTGCGAGGCGGGACTGGAGCTGAAATGGAGCTCTTCAAGTGATGGATGGACCCGGATGTGTTGACTGAGGAAGTCGAGGAGTTGATGTCGAGGAGAAGGTCAGGTAGGGAAAAGGGGAGAAGTGAATGCTGAGTGTGTGGTTGAAGTAATAGTGTTACGGGACTGCCACGGGCAACAATAATACGACACGCAGAGATGGCGCAAACTGAAACGTCAACTTGTTCCTGCCAAGTTCGTCCACGGAGCCACGACGTCATACGCGCAGAGATCGGAGCTCGGCCTCATCTCTTATCGATAAGAGCATCCAGAGGAGATTTTGATCATCACGAAAGACCCGTCAAGTGGTTATATTGACATTGAGCTATTGTTGCAGGTTCATACGCCCCTGTCAAATGGCGGAAGACGCGACCAAGAGGGCTCGATCGCCTGCGCTTGACGATGGTCACGTCAGTATCAGCAATGGCGCTAGTAACGGCGATGCCATTGACCATAACGACTTCTCCGAGTCTGCTCCAAAGCGAGTGAAGCTTGACGATGCTCAGACGGACGATCAGCCGGGCTTGGAGGAACGGCGTAAAGGCGTGACTCCAATCAAGAAAGAGTACCTCATCGACATCAGCCGTACAGCACCAGCCACGGCGGAAGCAGACGATGACGCTGCAGAAGCGTCGGGCAAGAATGGCATGGAAGTGGTAGGAGGTCGGGGAGGCAAGAAGACACAGGGCGGTCAGAATCATGCCAGACAGTTCGGAAGCTCGAAAGACGCCATTGAATTATGCAGGTCCAGAGCATTTGTGAACGAATTTGCGCCACAAAACTGCAGATTCGGGGACAAATGCAGATTCACTCACGATCTACGGCAATATCTCGCAGATGGCAAAAGAAAGGACTTGGACACGTTCGAAGGTGTTTGTCCGATCTGGCAGGCCAAAGGGAAGTGTAACGCTGGCTGGCGATGCAGATTTGCTGGTAGCCATTCCAAAGAGATCGTGACCGAGGATGGCAAAAGTGAGCTCGTGTTGGTCGATGGGAGTGCCAGTGATGCAGTCGATGGGGCTTCGAAAGACGATGATGAGGACCAGGGTGTAGGTGTCGTCAATGCTGTCTCGATAGGCGACAAGATCACTTTGAGGAAAAAGAAATACCCGACCAAGAAATCGGACAGGTATTTGGAATGGCTGAACAAAGCGATCAAGGCACAGGAAGAGGCGGATCGGTTGAATGGAGCTGCTCGAGATACTAGGAACGCCGAAGAGGACGCGAGTGACCCATCACAATCCTTGACAAAGGACGATCAGAAGCAAGAGCATCGCGCACGCTACATAGAGCCTCCGTTCCGGGCTTCGGAAAAACGTCGCATCTACTACGGACCGGAAACGCCGGTTCTGGCGCCTCTTACGACCCAAGGCAACATGCCATACCGTCGTCTTTGCGTGTCGCTTGGTGCCCAGGTCACATGGTCAGAGATGGCTATGGGCATACCGCTTCTGCAGGGTGAGAAGGGTGAATGGGCATTGATGAAGGCCCACGAGTCAGAGACTCTGCCGCCGAAATACTCGCCTCAGAATATCGTTCACGACTACAACAACAGCAAGGATCTCAAGTTTGGTGCACAGATTGCAGCAAACAAGCCCTGGCTTGCACTCAAGACTGTTGAGGTCTTAACGTCTCTTTGTCCCAGCCTACGTGCCATCGATCTGAACTGTGGCTGTCCGATCGATCTCGTCTGCCGTCAAGGAGCAGGTTCGGCACTACTTGACACTCCCGGGAAGCTCGAAAAGGTCCTACGGGGCATGAATGCAGTCTCTGGAGAAGTTCCAATCACTGTCAAGATTAGAATGGGCACCAAGGATAAGCTGCCGACTGCAGAGAAGCTCTGTACGCGACTTGTCGCTGGTGGTCCGGATGCCCAAGAGCAAGGCGAAGAGCCATGCGGAGTTGCTGCGATCACTTTGCACGGTCGTAGCAAACAGCAGCGTTACACCAAGAGCGCCAACTGGGAATACATCGCGGAGTGTGCGGCTCTGGTCAAGAGTCTGAGAAAAACGCGTGCCGACATTACCGACACAGCACATGAGCCTGACGCACGTGATCTTGCATCAAACACCAAATCTGATGGTCTACCTTACTTCTGCGGTAATGGTGACATCCTGTCTCACTTCGACTACAACGAGCATATGGCATACGCAGGTGTCGATAGCTGTATGATCGGTCGCGGAGCACTCGTCAAGCCATGGATATTCGAGGAGATTGCCACAAACCAGTATCTAGACAAGTCTGCGACAGAGAGATTGACATACGTCGAGCAATTCTGCAAGCACGGCATGGAATACTGGGGTTCGGATGAGGTTGGCGTTGGTACTACCCGAAAGTTCTTGCTGGAATGGTTGTCCTTCGCCTGTCGATATGTGCCTCTGGGCATATTGGAATACCTCCCACCGAAGTTCGGCGACAGACCACCAGCGTTCAAGGGAAGATCGGAGCTGGAGACTCTGCTCTGCAGTTCCAATTACAAAGACTGGATCAAGATCAGGTGAGTTATCATACATGATATACGATCGCAGTGAGACTGCAGCTAACAATTCCACAGCGAGATGTTCCTGGGTCCAGCACACAAAGACTTCCAGTTTCAGCCGAAACACAAGTCGAACAGCTACGAGATTGAGGCTGAGGGTTGATTGGGAGAAGTGCTTGAGGTCATCGCTGTTCTCTCCGCCGAACTATCCAGATCGCTACGCGAACAGCATAGCTGTACTATTGCCCAAGAGGCTGACGCGTATTCCGCTATGGGCATATGCCAAGAGTAAATGAAACATGTCTTCTATTGTTGTTGTCACTATTCGCCGCGGTCAGAACATGCATGCATGCAAACAAACATCGCAAATGCATGCGGAATGCGTCTGACCTTTAGCAACCCACAGTCGCATCAATACTGACATTCCTCACACCAATAGACGAGCCCGCCATTGTCGGAGGACGTGATCTAGCATTCCACGTCCGCTATGTTGAGTGAAGCTGTCTTGAAGAGGAAATTCCATTGTTCTCATTTCTCCTGATTGCTTCCTATTGTCGATGTCACTATTGACGCAACAAACATATATCTTCCGATCCAGACCCCATCTTTCTCCTCACCTTTCGTCACGCTTGCTTTTCGTCTGTCTTACTTCGCCACAAGATCCCACATCAGCTTTTGCTCTTCTTCCTACAAACCAAATCGCCAAACAGACCAGCAGCCGAACCATGTCTCAAGCAGCATCAACTTCCGAAAACGAGCCACGCTCTCCCCCAGCCATACCAGTCTCCTCTTCTCGCTCTTCCGTTCCGCCTCCAACCCACGAACAACGTCGCCAGCGCAGCACAGCACCATCTCCCCCGCCATTCTCGACGAAAACACCACCAAGAGCTCAGAGTGCTTCCTCCCACACGTCACGAAAGCTCAAGGCATCCAGACGCAAGCATGCATCGACTGGAATCCCGTCCGAGCAACTCCCTCTCCCAGGATTCGACGACCTCCTCTCTCAGCGACAGATAGCAAAGCCAACCAGTCCCGTCCAGGAAGCCATGTCGGAACCTGCTGCTCCTCTCTACCAGCCGCACATAGTACAGCCTGCCGTGGCTACCAGCGACAAAGATCTCGATGCCGAACTTAGACAGGACCAAAGCCTGTGTGGAAAAATGTACGCTCTGGTCGTTTCCGTCGAAGACTTCGCCAAGCTCTTCCCCACCAATCGCAACGACCAATTCTTCGACCAGCTTATGGACTCCAAGCACTTCCAGCTCGTCCGATACATCGGTTGCCTCGCCCTGGCTGGCAACGAGGGCGAGGAGAGCTGGAAGCAGCTGTTGGCAGATGGAGAGACTCGCCAAGCGTTGGTCGTCGGCATCGTAGGCCACGCATTGCAAGAGTCCGTCTTCTCGTCGCTGTACTTCGGCGCCTCCGACGAAGTCACCAACTTGCTGGAAGAACAGGAGATCAAACTGATCGACGAAGACGGCTTCCACCGCCAAGAGAAGCGTGCTGCTTTGATCGCCGCCAGCCCGCATGCTCCCAAGGCCCTCCGCAAAGCACTTCTTCGCTTGACTCTCCAGCTGGAGATGCTGCTGTTGCCGCTCTTCAGCTTCACGCAGCCCTTCTCCGCCGCCAGTCCTTCTCCCTTCCGCTCACCGCTCGCCGCCATCCTCGACACCGCCGCCGCTCTCGCCCGCACCATGCGCTCGTCTCCGGACACAATCTACCAGTGCCCGCCGACCTTCAAGGACGAGATCTTCGATCCCGAGCGCATGGAAGCGCGCAACCTCGCCACCCTCCACGCGACCACGCCATGGCACAGTGCGCCTGGCACAGGCGAAGCGACCCTCGCCGCCGATGCCGAAGACCGTCGCCAGATGGTCGTGCGCATCGTCGGCTTCCCGGGGCTGGCCACCTACCGCTGCGGCGGCGATCGCGTAGGCGAGCTGGCGCTGGCGCATGAGCAGCACTCCTTCTCGAAATATCCGCGGGACGTGCGCGCGGCTCGCAAGGGCGAGGAGCGCCGCCCCGCCGACGGCTTCCGCACGCGCGTGCTGGTGAAAGCCAGCGTACAGATGGCGTGGGGCCGGCAGAGCCTGCTGGCCGCCGAGGCCGGGACGAGCCAGCATCTGGAGGCGATCGCGAGCGGCGACATGCGCCGCTACGCAGACGAGACAAGGGGCCGGAAGGAGTTGTTCGCGGTGTACGTGGAGAGGCTGCTGGCGAAGGGGAATGGGAAGGAGATGGCGGTGGACGAGGAGAGTGATGAGGAGGAATGAAGAATTGGGAAGTGGGTTTCATAGTAACGAGATAGCGGTATTACCACATTAGTTTGATCGGAAGTTTATGCCTCACGTTCTTGCAAACCTGTCCAATCTGTCTTACCTTACCTGAGCTTTCACGCGTACATAGAAGAAACCAAAATCAGTGCTCGTGCAAAAACCATGTACGCCCACGTACGATGACGAGAACCATAGATCCATATTGTCACGATGCCCGGCGAGAAGAATCAGCTGTAAGATCCGATCAGCCGAATGCGAATTCACTTGAAACGCTGGGTAGCACAGACGAGTTCCATTCTGAAACAAAGATCATTACTCATGATATGAAAAACAACAAAAAAACAAGAAACACCCAAACAATGCCTCAAACAAAAACACAAACAGAAACAAAAACAAGAACAAGAGAACCAAACGCCAACGCCGCGACACCACCACGCTCCTCTCTCCTCCGCGTCTTCCTCCTCCTCTCTCCTCTCCCTCTCCTCCTCTTCCTCCCCTCCCGCCACCCGCTACTCCCCGACCCTCTTCGCAAGGGCCTCCGCCAGGGCGAGGGCGCGCCCAGCATCCCGCACGGCCGCCGCCGCCGCCTCTCGGGCAGCCGCGACGTCCAGCAGGAGCTGCTGGCGCTCCAGGTCACGCCCCACCACGCCAGCCCTAGCCCTCTTCCTGGCGTCGGGGGTCGCGAGCAGCAGGACCGAGTCGCCGCTCTGCTTGTTCTTGCCGGAGAAGATGGCCGGCACCATGCTGAGCTTGTTGAGGCGCTGCAGCAGCGAGCGCCCGGCCATCTCCTTCTTGGCCGATTTTTCCTCCGGGGCCGAGTCCGGCAGGAAAGGGGATTGCGCCGCCTCGTCGGGGATGGGCGGAGGGTTGTCCTTGCGCAGGGATCGGCGGATCAACAACGGGCCAGGATAATGGCTGGCCGAGGGGAATGGTCCGATCGCTCCCATAGACTCGCGGGCGTGACGAATTGAGCCACGCTTTTGCTCAACATTGGACGTCGAGGAGTTGTCTGCGGACGGCTGGCTGAGTGCGGCTTGAGCTTTCAGCATATGCTCCTTGGTGGCAGCAGGAATGCGCTCATAGGCCGAGTTGACTCTATGCGAGCTGTTGGCAGGGTCGACACGATCATCTCCATCGTTAGTGGTGAGCTTCTTGGAGGCGTTGGTGTTCTCCAAGTCTGATCCTTCGCCGGTAGAACGATCTAGGTCTTTCTTGACGTGGCCGAACATCTGGTAGAGCGTGTTGTCATCCACGTTGGTCCTCTGAGGAGCACCGCGGCCTTCCAATTTGGACAGTGTGGACTGATCAATGGCTTTGCCCTTGTCCTTGTTGGAAGATACATCCTCGGTAGCATTCTCATTGCCGGCAGTGGTATCGTGCTCCTTCACGGAGTGGAGAGATGGAAGGCGTTGAGACTTTTTTGGCGGTAGCAAGTCTCTTACGCTGTTGTAGCCCGAGTAGCGAGACCACTTGGTTGGATGGGTGCCGGCTTCGCCAAAAGATGATGAGGTGAGCTGCGATATGTCGATGGAGTCACGATCCTCGATACCAAGTCCGTGCTCACTCGCGTTCTGCTCCGACGGTGTGGTGACTTCTTCCTCGCCTGCAGAGCTCTCGTGGGTCATGGGTTCTGGAGATGTGCTGCCACTAGCAACGGGCTCTGAAAATGGATCATAGAGAGGTGTAGATGTGACGGGTGAGTTGAAGTGGCTTGCAAGAGCTTCACGGATATCCTCGAAATCATTGCTCATACGAATCGTCTTGCGGTTGCCAGGTTGCAATAAGTGGTGCTGTCGATCTCTCGATGGGGTGTGCTCTCCAGAAGTGACAGGTGCTGGGAGTGTTTTGCGGCCTTGGACGTCGATAAGGGTAGCTTTGCTAGTGACTGGCACGGGAATGCGTGAAGCTGTCTTGTGGTCATAAGCCGAGCCGATGGATGATGAAATGGAGTGGCTATGGAGATGCGACGTGATTGTGTTGGCTGATTCGTACTCTTCTGGTATGGTAGCGATGCCAAGTGCGTCCTTGAGTACTGATCCAAGACTAGCGTCGCTGGAGCGCTTAGAAAGCTCGAGGCGAGGGATTTGAGGTGGCAAATCTGGTACGGAAGCGTGGCGACCTACAACACCTTTGCCATGGCGGCTCTCTACAGTGTGAATAGGCGTGGCGGAAGAAGTGTCAACCAAAGGCCGGTCGCTGGTGGACGGCTTGTTATGGGTCGTATCTGTGATGGTGACAGTCAGCTTGATATGTGGAAGACTCATACCAATCTTCATCAACTCACCTGCTTCTTGAGAGTCCTCGTGCAAGATGGCAGCAGCAGATGGAGTGCTTGCTGACTGGGAAGCGAGCGCAGGCCACTTGACCGTCTTCCTGGCTGGGCCGACCTTGAGTGTGCTCACGCCAGTGTTGATGGCTTCATCACGTGCATTCGTTGGTTCAGACGCGTCCGGAACGCCGACATCAGGACGAGAAGGTAATGGCTTGTCGGTTGATGGTGATGCAGCTGATGGCGATAATGCCGCGGACTTGGCGCCAACATCCTCTTCAGCTGAATGTGCCTGTGAAAAATTTAGTTTGACTGACGTCTTGAGTGTAAAATGGGGGCAGTCACTTACGGTAACCGCATCTTGAGGACTGGTGAGCTCGCCTTCTGAACTCATTGTCGTGTCAGCTTGAGTATTGCTGCTGTGAGAAGTACTTGAAGAGGGAACAGGATCAGTAACTTCTGCAGGCATGTTTTGACTGGTGGGCGACCAGATCGGTGAAGCAGTGTTCAAGGCCAGTGGTATTGGCTGCTTGGACGACAGGACAGGGCGACCGGATCCAGATGGTTTGGTGACTCTTCCAGTGAGGGCCTCGGTGGGAGTCAAGGCACGGCCAAGAGGTGAAGCTGGTCCGGTCCTGGCGAAGGTGCCTAGTGAAGGCGACCACGATCCTCGGGCCTGGCGTCCTGGAAGCGGCACTGGAGTGCTGTGAGCAACTGGCTTGCGTTTGATATTCGACTGCGTGTCAGCGTTGTTGTTTTGATCGTCTGGCGATGACATGCTGGACGGTGACAAAGCTTGGTTTGCGGTACTTGTTGTCGTGAACAAAGTGAAGAAAGCGGGGCTCGAAGACAAGCTGGTGAAAGTGAATTCAGCAACGATGCTTGGTCCGTGCAGCCTTAGCGTATGTGAGGTTTTTGTTCTGTCGCGAGCCTACAGCAATCTAGCATTGGCACATGTGTTTCACCACCACCACCTCTGCCACAATTGGCAGGAGCAGAGTTTCCTTGCATGGATCGGCTGCACGCCATGATCATCAAGCGAAGAAGCTCATTTAGGATACGAAGTGTCTCATGAACATGCATGTGAGACATGCAGAGTTCGCTGTTGGCAGAGCCTGGCCAGCTTGCATGTGGGTTGTTTATCGCCTGCTCGCAGTATGTCAGCCACATGTAGATGGACTCGAGTATGTTTTTCAGAAATGGAGGTTGGACAGGCAGATTTCACTCAGTATCCGTGCCAACACCATCGGAACGGCACAAGTCATTTCTATTCATCATGTTACGAGCAATATTGCAACAAGGTGCGCACGCAATGTATTGTGTGCCCGTGTGGTTTACAAGGTCTTAACGGGTCAAGTCTCCACGAAAAACACTCAGAGCGTCGTGAGTACTCATAACTTCCAGTACTATCATTGGCAATACATGGGGCCATCATAAGCATGCTTTGTGTACCAAACCAGTGTGGTCCATCACTATGCTGTAGATGCGTACTGGACGAGTGAGGTCGGAATTCGGGCGATTCTAAGTTCGGTAGTGCAACCATGCGCTCCACCCCTAATCCCCGGTCGTATCCGCCCTGCTCCACGATTCTAGAAATATTAATGATCCACACTCGCTCTGCTGAAATCCATCATCTTACTGTTGTAGCGTTACCTCTGCTGCATCAAAGAGCCGAGTACATTTCGCTTCTTCATCAGTGTTGAACGCGACCGGATGCAATACCAGCGAAGATGACGCCAGAATATAAGGCCGAGAAAGAGGCTAGTATCAGTCTCCTTGGCGGAGGCGGCATCTGGGAAATCAACCATGTTACATTGATTGCGCCTGTAAGTGAGATGCTTCCGCTACATTAGTGGTTGCCATTGACATACTCAGGCTGCTGCACTTCTCTGGGCAATCCTGCAAACCAGGCAAAGCTTCTTCAAACCATATACTTTCCCTGCTGGCGTCTGTGACTTTCTCCTCCACTGTGGAGCTATTCTCTTCGCGACAACCATCTACGCGGCCGCACCTCAAGTGCTCAATGGTCTACTCATCCTCCCGGCTGTTGCCGCCTACTTACAAGCGCCTGTCTCGGGCAAAAGCTCTGTCAAGCCGCCAACGGCCCACGATGGCAAGGAGAAATATAATCCCAAGGACTACGAGCTCGATCCGCTACCTATGAAGCCTTTCATCACGACATACCGTGGAGCTATGATGATCATCACATGTACAAGTATTCTCGCTGTTGATTTCCTGGTCTTTCCACGCCGATTTGCCAAGACAGAAAGCTTTGGAACCTCACTTATGGATCTGGGTGTCGGCTCCTTTGTCTTTGGGGCGGGTGTGGTTGCCGCGCGTCAACAGCTGAAAGAAGAGATCACTGGTAGGCCATCCTTTGTTGCTAGGATGATCAGAGCCCTGCGAACCTCTCTTCCGCTTGTGCTACTGGGCTTCATTCGCCTTTACAGCGTCAAGGAGCTCCAGTACGCCGAGCACGTGAGTGAGTATGGCGTGCACTGGAATTTCTTCTTCACCCTTGGACTTCTACCGCCCATCATGGCTCTCATTCAACCTGTACTGCGACTCATACCATCTTACGGTGGTGTTGCATTCTTCATCGCCATTTGCTGGGAGATCGCTCTGTATATGGTGCCGGGTCTTAAGGTGTTCATCATCCTTTCAGAGCGCAAGGAAGGGGATTGGCTATCACAAAACAGAGAGGGCGTGTTCTCTTTCATTGGCTACTTCGCTATATTCATCGCTGGCATGGGTATAGGCCTGAAGATCATGCCGCGCGATCCGCCAGAAGAAGAGAGAAGAGGCAACATCCCTATCAAAGACAGCCTCGACGAAGATGCAGAATGGCTGGCTTCGGTCCTTGGTCATCAGCCGGAGGATGCGCCAAAACCAAAAGCCGCGCCTACCCCAGCTCCGTTCACTGCTGAGATCCCAAAGACCACAATCGCCTTCTTAGCGAAATGGACTGTACTTTGGTTTATCTTCTCCGTCTGGGCGATGTGGCGCTATGGTCCCCGTCTTTTCGTCTCTCGTCGGATGGCCAACCTTTCTTACGTTGTGTGGGTTTGTGCGTTCAATACTGCACAGCTTCTGTTGTTCTGCGGCATCGAGAAAGTCATGTTTCCCACACTGTACAAGGCCAAGACCAAGCAGACCGAGCGCGAGCGGATCGATTTCGCCACCAGCAAAATCGTCCGGGCTTTCAACAGGAACGGCCTCGCGTTGTTTTTGCTAGCCAACCTGCTCACCGGACTGATCAACATGACCTTGCCCACAATCCACATGGGCGACGTTGAATCCATGGCCGTGTTGGGACTGTACATTGGCACGATCGCAGGTGTTGGCGTGGCGCTCGACCACTTCGACATCTCCGTCAAGTTGTGAAGGCACGAACCCTCCGAGTTCTGTGGCACAACGTTGCAGCATGTATAAATAGCATATGTCGGGTTTACTGTACGATAATGGCGACTGTCTAGTTTCTATGATCGTATGCGATTATGTCGTGGAACACTCATGCTCTTGAAATACCCCTGTCTGCAAGCTGCACAGCGAGCACATATGGGATGTGTATGGCCGCAGTTCCTGCTCGGGCCTGATCGAATTATGTAGCAGTAACGGCATTTCACATCGAAGCAACTATTTGGTGCCCATGTCCTCCGTCACTTGATTGAATTTTCTACGAATTGGCAGAGACCTCAAACCCGATGTCATACAACATTGTTATCGCTTGATTGTCATGTAGGATATAGAACCTCAAGTGAATGGTCCAAAATCACTGCCGCCCGAACCAACCTCGGGATCCGCGGATCGCGGGTGGTGGCTTTTCGCCCTATGACACCTGCATTGCTGCTCGGCATGCGCGCGCACCAGATGATAAATCTTTTCCATGCCATGAAGCAGAGGCGGGAACGATCCTCTCCAAGCATCACGATGCAGACCGAGTTGACATAAAAGAGCTAAGCTCGTCTGCCTTGCTTGCGAGTATACAGGTATGAAGTAGGTGTCACACCTTTACTTGCTTTATTTCTACCACTTCCGCATATCGCAAGCAAGTCTCGATCGGCAGTACAAATTGATACGAGGCTCTTCCCTAGAGAACTACTATCTTGCCGAGACCGTCTGGAACAAAGTCGTTACGAGTGGACTTCGAGGGTCTCAATATTGTTCGAACCGTTCTGAATTGCCGCAAAATCTTCGATTGAGGCCCTGTTCCCACTATATATCGCACATCAGGTCCACAAGGACATCCAAACCGATTGCTCAATTCCCTGGACTTGTTTCAATCCGATCAGATCCCACAGAGCAAGCTTCAGATTCCAGGAACAGACGGTATCTGAGCCATCTGAACAAACCATCGGCTCATTATGTTTACCTGGTTGGCGGGCTCGAGCACGAAGCGTCCACTGTTTTTCAATTTCCGCAGTTCCACGACTTTCATCATCAGTACCGTCGCCATTGCCATCTTCACGGACATTTTCGTCTACTCTGTGATTGTCCCAGTACTCCCGTTTGCCCTCACTGCACGAGCGGGAATCGATCCGGACTCAATTCAAACATGGATCTCAATTCTGCTTGCAATTTATGGCATCGCCATCTTGATAGCATCGCCCTTCTGTGGATGGCTCGCTGATCGAACCTCGTCACGGCGGTTTCCAATGATCCTTGGCCTGCTCGCTTTGGGAGGTTCGACAATTATGCTCTGCGTCGGCAATTCGATCGCGCTATTCGTGGTTGGCAGGTTTTTGGGCGGAGTGAGTGCCGCTGTGGTATGGACAGTAGGCCTGGCGCTGCTGGTCGATACCGTAGGTGGCGACAATGTGGGCCAAGCAATGGGTGTGGTTGCGGCGGCATTGAGCGTGGCGATATTGCTTGGACCATTACTAGGTGGGATCGTATTTGCTGCTGCTGGGTACTACGCGACATTTGCAGTAGGTTTCGGACTGATCGGGGTCGACATACTTATGCGTGTGCTCATGATCGAGAAAAAAGTTGCTGCGCGTTGGCTGCCAGATGAAGAGCAACAAGAAGGGCAAAGGATCAGTTCAGACGGAAACACCGAGACGAAGGTGGTTCAGGTCGACACTCAAGCTCCATCGCCCTCGCCAGATGTCGAGAAAGCGTCGACAGAGACGACCAAACACGATGACAACGATTCAGTGTCTGGACACGACGATCTTAGTCCGCCACAAGCCAAGTTCTATCATCGCCTTCCACCAGTCGTCACTCTCCTTGGTTCTCGTCGGGTCCTTGCGGTGCTGTGGGCTTGCATGATCCAGGGTGCACTGATGACATCCTTCGATGCCATTCTTCCTCTCTTCGTCCGCGATACGTTCCATTGGGACTCCTTGGGTGCTGGTCTGATCTTCCTACCCATCGCACTCATCGCATTCCTCAGTCCCTTGGTTGGCAAGTTGAGCGACAAGCATGGCCCGCGATGGCTCGCCACTGCAGGTTTCGTGCTGACATGCCCCTGTCTGATTTTACTACGACTAGTACACGAGAACACGCTCAAGCAGAAAGTCCTGCTGGTCGCTCTTTTAGCATTCAATGGGTTCGGCTTGATTTTATGTGCCACCCCACTGATGGCGGAGATCTGCTACGCGGTTGATGCGAAAGCACGCCGCAAGCCGCCGGGGTATTTCGGCAAGTTTGGGATATACGCACAAGCGTACAGTCTGTTCAATGCCGCGTGGGCTGCAGGCTGTACGGTTGGGCCGCTGTTGGCGGGGCTGATCAACCAGAGAGCTGGATGGAAGCTCGCTACGTTGGTGCTGGGTTGTGTGAGTTTGGCCACGGCAGTTCCCACGGCGATATGGACGGGAGGTAGTATATGGAAAGTCGGAAGAAGGAGGAGAGAAGAGAACGAGAAAAGACAAAATGACAAATGAAGGCATACATACAGGCGTTGCAGATATATACCTTACCTACTAGACTCGTACAGACAGTCGCTTCTTGTCGTGCCACTTCCGCTTGAGTCCTGATGGACCGCAGCCACACTTTTCGCCTCCTTGTCATCGGGCTGGATTGAGAAGTGCGATGAGTGAGTGGATATGTAGTGATCGCTGTCTTTCCTCCAAGTCGCGACTCTCGCGAGTGAGGCGGAAAAGTGGACCCTCACGTGAGCGTGGTATGCGTGATACATGTACTGTACATGTGATAACAATCAAGAAGCCGCCTCGAGCTTTTCATGTTCATTATGAGACCACGACAAGTGCTTCTTCGTAATGATTGTGTCCACTTTCAAAAGAGAAAGACAATGTTATTAGGCGATGTGTAGGAAATAGCCGGGTCACTGTAGCACATCCAAGCTGGCGCGTCGTAGCGATTTGGATTTGACGCTAAGCAACAGGACTTTAGAACAACGTGTGAGTTGAAGTGTGTGCGGCGTCTGGGATCAATAATGAGACTCCTCACCAGTCGCCTCCCGCAATCATGTCGCGCATCCGGATTACACGCCAACCTGTTCTTCTCTACCAACACCGCCCACCCCCTTTGCATCCCCACCACCATCCATCCATCACCACCACCTCCACACCTCTCATCGATCCATCATGACCGCTCTCTATTAAGGGAATACGAGACATCGCGACCGACCGGACCGACTGTTCAGTAGCCCGATCAGCGCAGATTCGGCTACGAGCCATCACGACTTGACAGAACTGGGCTTCTCTCCTCAATCCATCGCAATCATCGCCTGATATCATCACGGCAACACCAGCCTCGTCACCTCCGCGGTGGTACCTCGTCGACGTTGATCAATCACAAGAATGTCGAATCCCAAGTCAGCACTTAAGAGTAGAATTGTGAGACTGCGCCTAGGCTCGGGAAAACTGTCTCAATTTCCATCATCGTTACCTTCCACACCTGTCAAACCAGACCCATCGCCATCGATACCACCACCCGAACTCGCCGACAAGCCTTCGGACTCGAATGCCACGCCTGTGCCGGCCAATACCGATGGTACCGACACCAACACACTCGCACCACCAAAGACCGACGAAAAGAAGAAGAAGTCAGCGAGTGGGATTCCAGGGAAGAAACGAGCACCACCGAGCATTGATCCGAATGGCCCGATGAGGGAGAGAGGTCGTCCTGGCCCCAAGAAAAAGCCAAGATTGTGAGTAATAACCACGCATTCGCCATGTTTCTGTACCGCTTCAGCAAGAGCTTGCAAGACACTGCGATTGTGGTCCCCCTCCCCTCTTGCTTGCACTAATGGAATCTAAGACCTGATGGCAGCATCGACCGTACAGCAGAACCGGGTGCTCCACCCAAACCCGGCGCGACTACAGTACCAGCACACAAGCTCGGGCCCAAAGCGAATACAGGCGCGATCAATGCTGGTCTCCGAGCACTTGACCGCAGTGGCAAGCCCTGTCGCCGCTGGAACAAGAATGGCGTCAAGATCAAGTCCTTTACGGGCAACCTTTGGGGTGTTGAGACTTGGAAAGCCCCCAAGCGTGACAATAGCTTCAGCGGTGATGTCAAGAGTGACAGCACGGCGTCAAGTGAACTGAAGCCCAATGCAAGTAGTGTTGTTGGCAGCGAGCAAAGCCATAGTAATGTGGACGGCGATACGATTATGACGAACGGGCTCGAAAGCTCGCCTCCTCCTGCTAACGCGGCATGACCGGAGCTTGGGTTTTGAAAGTAAGCATTTCTCGTCCTTTAGCTCCATTTTCTCTGGCAACGAGCTGATCAACTGACCTCTCCTAGACTCAGGCATGAACATCAACTTGATGGGTTATGTAAGGCATATTGACCATGAGGCACCAACACTCAACGCCACATACTGTTTCTCAAATGCTAGCATTTTGCTGGCTTGTTACCTTTCGGAGCATCATGTTTTTGGCTCGACTACCTTTGCGAGCAAACATCTCAGCGTGGCGTTATTGGAACAGGCTTGCCAGCCTTCGATGGGGACTGCTTTGCATAAGCTTAAGAGGAGGATCTACAGCATGCATGATCGATGCATCAGGCAGGTTAGATATACCACACTGGTTTAGGCAGTGGAGCATCTGAAATAGCATGTACGTGTACTCCGACAGATACGACTTCATTTCTTATCTTGATGTCCTTGTGAAGCTTGCCGTCCGCGTCGCTACTCATGATCAGCTGGTCTATTGCTCGTTATCTGCACGGGAGCAAGCGGGAAGTATGCGTGTGATACCAACATCATGACACCAGCTTCTATAACTTCAACGAACAGCTCTACCTTGCAGTCGACTACAGTAATTACCCGTGGCAGACCTTGTCTGACTGTAACAGTTCCAGCCAGTTTGCTCGCCTGGAAGATGAATTCCCCAATCGATACCAGCACGTCACCTCGGTAGCGCACCTCACCTGTGTATATATCTCACTCTCGCCCTCAACTTCCAAGCTCTCCACCTTTCAACCAACGATAGTGACGTTTCAACAAATGACACCACATTTCGTTGTCGTGCTGTGTCCGTGTCCTATCTGCCCATTCCTCTGCTAGTGCAGCAGGCATCGGTCGCGTGTTGCACTTTGCCCTGCTATATGATGACTGATCGAGTGTCTCGTCCTTCCTCGTCCAACACCAATACGCCCACTCGAGACACGCCACGCGCGGCCTATGCGAACGCCGCCGCAGCTTCGGCAGCTCGAAATCTCGTATGGGAATCGCATTCATCCCGAGACGAGGAGCTAAGACGGCGCGAAGCTCAACCAGTCTCTACCGCCATCGTGGAGGGCGGACGCCGCCAAACAGGAGGAAGGATGGACATTGACGGGAAGGACTGGGACAAGAATGGACGTTCTGGGTATGGAGCCGGTAGAGTGGGACGGAGAGGGGATGGGTTGGGCTGTGCGTTCCACGACGACCATCCTCCGTTCTTCACCCCCAGCTACCTGCGACGGTCGAGGCACGTGCAGAGGTTGAGACGAGAGCATGAACGACATGTCGCCGAGTTGAGGGAGCAGGCCCATCTACATCCGAACCCACCGCCGAGACCAATCTCGTTGTCGACCAGCTCAAGTCATGCGAGTCTGGGCAAGATGCATGGCGTCCACCTCCACCATCGGCCGGCCGTGCAAGATGTGACTGAGCGGATGCCGCCACACACCGAAGAGGATCTGTCACATCCCTTGCCGAGCAGGTGGAGCGACGAGGAGAAGATGCCCGGGCTGGAGGTCATGGCAGACGGGCAAGAGGTACGCTTCCTCGGACCGATATTCAGCAACAAGAACGACAGCGAGGCCGCGTCGGCGCGGGCAGATCATCCCATGCCGAAGGAGGTGGGGCTGTATTATTATGAGGTTACGGTGTTGACAAGAGGGAAGGAAGGTGGTCTCGCCGTGGGCTTTTCCACCAGAAAGGCCCAGCTGAATCGTCTTCCCGGCTGGGAGGCGGAGTCGTGGGCGTACCACTCCGATGATGGTAGCAGCTTCGCGGGGACGTCTACAGGCAAACAATACGGGCCTGAATACAGTAGTCAGGATGTGGTGGGTTGTGGTGTGAACTTCAGGACGGGCAATGCATTCTTCACGAAGAACGGGGTATTCTTGGGTAAGTTCTGGGATTTGTTGGCGGGAAGTGGTCACACAAGTTTGCTGACAGGAATCGCGCGCAGGTAACGCGTTTACGGGTGTCAGATCGGACCAGATCTATCCTTCCGTCGGCATCAAGAGAGTCGGCGAGCACCTTCGCGTCAACTTTGGTCGGACTCCATTCGTCTTCGACATCGACCAACATATGGAGAATGAGTTCGCGAAAGCGATGGATGAGATCAACGATGCGGATGTCTCTTCTCTCCACGACGGCGATGACGAGGACACCCTCATCGAGAAGCTTGTGCGACAATATCTGGCTCATGAGGGGTATATCGAGACTGCCAAAGCTTTCTCACGCGAGACCGCAGCGCAGCATATGTCGACGGGGAGCAGCGCCGATACGTTTGAGGATGACGATACGGAGGATGATGTCCATGCGGTCAATCGTCAAAAGATCCGCAAATCGATCTTGGATGGCGATATCGACCGAGCGTTGAAGTATACGACCACCTACTATCCACATGTACTGGCAGACGAGCGGAATAAAGATGTCTACTTCCGCTTAAGATGTCGAAAGTTTATCGAGATGATGCGACAGTACAGTGCTGCCGTGGCTGTAGCTTCGTCGCCGAGCACGACCAAACCGCTAGACCGACCTGGCAGCGACACTAACGGCCATGACAGTTCTACAGACCATGACACGCAGATGGAGCTCGACGACCAAATCAACCATGAGGCTTCAACAGCGCGCCATCAATCAGTGTCGGACGATGTAGACATGGACGCCTCTCAAGAATTGCCTGCCAAAACATCATCTCTCAAGCAGAACAACATGCTCGGGGCGGTGTTGACCTGTGGGCAGGAGTTGCAACAGGAGTTTGGCTCTGATCCACGATCCCACGTCAAGAAGCAACTACACGATCTGTTCGCGATCATAGCATATACCAACCCGGCAGAAAGTCCGATTGGACCTCTACTTGATACGAAAGGTCGAGTGCAGATTGCGGAAGACGTCAACGGGGCTATCCTCGGTACGTTGTTGTCATGCACGTTTGACGATAAGTTGAAGCTGCTCATGCTGACCTCAAACACTAGTCTCGTTAGGTAAACCCTCGTCGGCGGCACTTGAGAAGCTCTGCGCGCAGACGGAAGCTCTTCTCGATGCCACGGCTGCGAAGACTGGTGGAGCGGCTGCGTTTGTGGACGTCAAGAAAGATCTTCTCGATGCCTGAGACGAGGTCTTGTAACCCTGCGACATATACGGAGAACTGGTGAATCCACGGCGTTGTGTTCTACCAGCATGCGGCATCCTTCGGAAGCAGTTTGGATATGGCTTTTGTGAAGTCGTTGCGTGGGTATCATTGCTGCACTCTATATCGAAGGCATTGGCCGGCGTTGACGGTGGTGATGATGGCGATGATGGAGCAAGGATATGGGGTTGATATGTCTACTGGGATGACTATTGCTACTGCATCTACATACTCAACTTCTTCGTGTCCATCTCTTCCCGTCGTCGGAGGTGCCGGCATTTCTTCGTACAGAGAGTCTATGATTCGCATGAAGCACGTGGCCGTGCCAGCCTTTCCTTGCGTCGGAACGACCTCGCGTCGAATTGACCAGGTTGAGCGACTTCGACAAACACATTATTGCGCGATATATCAGATGAATGCAAGCCACGCCAACTCGATCATCCGTCATGGATCCGCAGCCGGGATACGCGGCCCTGACGGCCGAGTCGAGGAACGTGGCGGCACATGAACCCAGACAATCGAGAAAAGACTCTGAATGACAAACTGACGTAACACGATGATGGCATTGCTGGCCCCTCCTCTCGAACTTCACCCACACACACGCCTTCAAGCTTGCCACATGCCCATCTGCAAGCAAGTTTTCTTAGACATCCCTTGGCGAAGCTTCTTTTCGTTGTTTAATCTCATTCTCGAACTATTTTCCTGTTCCTCTTACGTTCTCGACTTTTCATTTGCTTTCAAGTAATCAGTCGATCGTTGTTGTAGAGTCGATCAATCCATCAATCAATCGACTCAGCAACCCCGCAAATACCGCCACCATGGGAGTCCAACAACATGGAGACCACCACGACATTCCTGATGAGCACAAGGTGGACAGGTAATTGATGCTCCTTCCATAACTCTTCGTGTCGTCAGCTAACACTCTCCTCCAGAGCTGGAGCATGGCTGCCATCAGACAACCGCATCCACCAGGAATGGCTCGGCCACCAGATCAAGCAGGCCCAGAACAACCCGAAAGAGCTGGCGCCCGTCTTGAAGGAGTTCAAGGAGTTCATCGAGAACAACCCGCGCGTCTACATGTGGTTCAACGCCATGTTTGATGAAGTTCCCCTCAAGCACCCCTACAACAAGGACCCCACCGGCCACAAGCAGATCCGCAACTACCACCAGATGCTCGAGGTGCTGAACCACACCTTCACCACGGCACCGCAATGGACCGACGCCGCCGCCAACGTCGGCATGGTCGGTGTGCCCATGTGTGCCATCTTCGACTACCCCATGGGCACACCCTCGGGCTACGCCGCCTTCCTCGACCCTGAGGTCAACTCCCATCTCAAGAAGATCCTCAACCACTGGGGCCAGTTCCTCACCACGCCCAAGTCGGCGGAAGTGCTCCACGACTCCAAGGGCGGCTGGTTCGGCCCCACGGGCATCAACGACATCATGACCGTCGCCAACGCGCCGCTCGGCACCTCGCACAAGTTCGAGGACTTCTTCGTCTGCGACGCCACCAAGAAGCACCACGGCTACACCTCCTGGGACAACTACTTCACCCGCCAGTTCCGCGACGAGGTCCGGCCGACCGCGTCCCCGGACGACGACAACGTCATCGCCAACTGCTGCGAGAGCAAGGTGTTCAACGTCGCGCACAACGTCAAGCTGCGCGACCACTACTGGATCAAGGGCCAGCCCTACTCGGTGCGCGACATGCTGGCCAACGACCCGTGGGCCGAGGACTTCGCCGGCGGCACCGTCTACCAAGCCTTCCTGTCGGCGCTGTCGTACCACCGCTGGCACGCGCCCGTCAGCGGCACGATCAAGAAAGCCTTCGTGCAGGACGGCACGTACTTCTCGGAGCCGCTGTTCGAGGGCCTCGGCGACCCTTCCACCCGCGAGATCAACGCCGACGGCATCAGCGTCGGCCAGGGCTACCTGACAGCACTCGCGACGCGCGCCATCATCTTCATCGAGGCCGACAACCCGGCCATCGGCCTGATGGCCTTCATCGGCGTCGGCATGGACGAGGTCAGCACGTGCGAGATCACGGTGAAAGAGGGCCAGCACGTCAAGAAGGGCGAGCAGACGGGCATGTTCCACTTCGGCGGCTCCTCGCACGTCCTGCTGTTCCGCAAGCATGTCAAGATCGACGGCTTCCCCCAGCCGGGGCGCAAGGAGAACGTGCCCGTGCGCAGCCATTTGGCGACTGTGTCGGCATGATTGGAGGAGATGTCATGAAGAATGCCATGCTCCTCGTCGTGATGAGCTGACGAGCAATGCCAAAGAAAGAAGCTGTACATGAGACGTCTATGTCCAAATAGATATGATGAGCGTAGATGTAGCTGAACTACTATCGGACAATTCAAAAGTCATGAGATTCCTACACCATAGTTCTGTTCCTGCCACCAGATCTTAGGAATTATGACCATTGCTGACATCTCAAGCTTCACTCCGTGTTGGTATGTATGTGCATCTATTCTAACAGGTTACACGATCTCCTTCTGAATCATCCTACCAACGTCACAACGTACGCAACTTATGATGTTTTGTACTGAATGATTTTGCTTTGCTTTGCTAGTCGTCATGAGAAGTTCCGATGTGATGTAAAGCTACATGGATTCTAATAGAGCACATCTCCCAATATTAGAGGTGGAGCGTAGGGACCATGGATCGGTCTAGGACAACTTCGTATCGTACTCTGCAGTCGTATCTTCATTCCTCTCATCCCTCATCACTGCCCGCACTCACTCGACTTTTTCTCCTCTACACGATCATGCAAAGATGGGGATGGGCACGCCGTACTATCATTCGAACAACAGTCAGCACTCCAATCAACACTGCATCAGACAACTCGGGATATGTAACTTACATTCAACGGGTTATTGAACCGCAGCCCCTGATCCAACGAGCTGATCTTCTTGATCTCCTCCTCGGCGAGGTCGAAACTGCACACGTCGAGGTTCTGCTGCAGACGGCCCTGGTTGTTGGACTTCGGGATGACGGCCACGCCGCGCTGCGTCGCCCACCGCAGCAGGACTTGCGCGGGCGTCTTGTTGTGCTTCTGCGCGATGCTCTTGACATCGGCCTGGTCGAACAACAACGCGGTATCGTGCGCTTTCTGCATGTTGAGCTCGAGGAAGGACTGCGGGCCAAAGGACGAGTACGCCGTCACGGCGATGTCGCGGCTCTTGCACAGGTCGAGCAGGTCCTGCTGGACGAGGTAGGGGTGGTGCTCGATCTGGAGCGTCTGCGGGAGGACCTTGGCGTAGCGCTCGACGTCCAGCAGCAGCGTGCCGGTGTAGTTGCTGACGCCGATGGCGCGGATCAAGCCCTCGTCGTACAGCGTCTCCATGGCGTGGTAGGTCTCTTCAAGCGAGGCCTTGCTGAGCTCGACCTTGTCGTTCTCGTAGAAGAAGCCGGGCGGGTAGCGGACGGAGGGGTCGACGTACTTGAGCGCGATGGGGAAGTGGATGATGAAGAGGTCGAAGTAGTCGACGCCCCAGTCGGCGAGCTGCTTCTGCGCGATCGGCTTGACGCGCTCCTTGTCGTGGAAGCTGTTCCACAGCTTCGAGACGATGAAGAGCTCCTCGCGCTTGACCAGGCCCTCGTCGATGGCGCGCTTGACGCCCTGGCCGGCCTCGACTTCGTTGCCGTAGTCACATGCGCCGTCGAACAGACGGTAGCCCGTCTTGATCGCGTTGTAGACGGTGTCGGCGCAGGTCTCGTTGGTCACCTTCCACAGGCCGAAGCCCACGAGCGGCATCTGCTTGCCATTGTTGAGCTTGGTGGTGGGGGAGGTGGTGGTCATGTTGGCGTATGTGCGGATGGCGAGTGGTCGGCTGAATCGAAAGGGAGTGGTGGTGAGTGTTGCAGAGGTGGAGTAGAGTCGAGTTGCAGGTCTAGAGAAGAGTTTAGTATGGAGGTGGGAGAAAAGAGATATTTCATTGCGGGTCGGTTCATACCTCAGGAACGTGCGCAGGAGGAGGGCCATGGTGATGACGATGGAGGCCCGCGAGAAATGCTAGAGCTGGTTACTGTCCGGCAACTAACTGCTGGTGGGGCCTGATGGTAGCCGGCAAGCGAGTGGAGGGTGGTATTGAAGTGGTGGCATGGGATCGACCAAGCGTGGCCATTGATACGACCTCATCATGGTCGACTGCCGGGATTGCTGGGCAGTCACTACCACGTTGATCCTGACGGGTGGCTTTACCCCGGAAAGAGAGAGCTGAAGCACAAACCGTCGGATAAAACAATAAAGTAAAGTAATAATAACATCATCAGGGACCAGGTGCGGGGCAGAAGTCGAGTATAGGCTGATGTCGAGAAGATGTCGGCTTGCCTGATGAGGAAGGTCGATGCTCCGTACTGCCAGGTCAGAAGCACACATGCACTGTAAGGTATCATATAAATGATGTAAGTAGATGCATAGGTATGAGCCATGCAAAGACACATCTGCCGTCTGAATCCTGACATACAGAAATGGCATTCGCTGCCTCGACAAAGATCTACATATGTGAGCCCTCGAAAATGCAGCCAGGTTTTGCTAGATCCTGTGTCTCTACAGTACCCAGCCACACCGTGTAACGCCATTGGACTTTTGCCGATATGGTAGAAAGATGGCAACCGCCAGCCCAACTCGTCCTTCTCTCCTCATCTCCCCTGCTGTGATGCGTTCTTACGATGAGAATCTCTTGGTGACCTTGGCAATAACTAAAAGGGGTGATTAGCTTAGTGCTGTGCTATGCTGTGCTCGCAAACCGCTACTCAGAGCAGGAGCGCAAAGCAGGACAACTTACTGTGCAGCGCAACCACCGAGATGATGAACCCAATCGACAGCACCATGACCACGAACGGGTCGACCTTCAAGCCTGGCGATTCGTCGGTGTAAAGTCCTGTAGATCATGAAATGTCAGCCTCGCGTTCGTCTCAAGCATGTCTCGTCATCCTGAATCCTCAATCCTTGACGTCCTTCCCATCGCTTGCCCAGCTTCAACTCCTCAATTTTTCACCTCATATC